>JBCAUG010122245.1:0-21182 GCA_038406175.1 Haplosyllis leylae | reverse complement strand
TTGAATTATTTTTTTCAAAAATGGTGAAATTAGATGAAAAAGAATCCCTAGAAATGGAGTACACATTTGTGACTTTTTCATTTAGTGTCCCCTAGTGTCAAGGCATAGTCCAGATGTTTGACAATTTGACATATTTTTGACATTTTGACACAGACATATAACTTAAACCACCTCAGCCCGTTACAGGGCTATTTTTGTTCTGGTGGGAACACTTTTTGTTGAGAAAACAATTTTTGAAAAAAAGTTTGAACAAAAAATTTGAAAAAACAATTTTTGGTCTGAATTTGTATCAAGCCAAATCTGCTATTATCTCAATTTTTGGTGTTGGGGGTGGGGGCAGGGGTTCCAGGGTCAAAAAATCAATGTTACTCAGAATGACCTGAAACATATTTTCGTTTTGGAATTTTTGAAATCCGATGAAATTTTCGAAATTTCAAGCCAGCAAGCAACACACAACCGTACTAACGCACAGACACACTCGTTGAGGCGGCGCGACTGAAAATAACAAATTGTTAGGGAAAATAGTTGTATGTCAGGGAATTTTGAACCAACTCAAATGTGGCAGTCCTGATTCATGTATTCTTACTTTCTTTGATACGTTTGGCTGGTGCTATGAACTTGTATTGGAACAATTATATGATGTAATCGTTTTGAAGACTTACAACACAATAAATTTATTTTTGTTGAAAAAGAGTTATTTACTGTCGTTTCATGCACACCACCGGCTTAAAAGAATAACGGAATACAAAGAATTGGAAAGATTTTAACAAATGTCTCTCATTATTGCTTTCTTTCTTAATGTGACAAGTTGCATCCACAATCAGCTTTATCAGTAACAGCTTTGAAGACAAACGAACATTTTAGTCCTGCAAGGTGAAATATATCACTAAACAACAATTTTTTCACTGTATTATATAGTTAAATCCAATGAACAATGGCAACTTAATCGTCTCTGGTCCATCACGAAACGGAACGTGTTACAGTACTTTCTGATGTATCAAAGCGCACACACATGATAGGGATTTCATCTTTAAAAGTTTGTTGAATTAATTTTTGCTTAGAATGCAAAGGCACCACATGTAAAGGGTATTTATAACATTAAATTTTCTCCAGTCACTTTTCTTTCTGCAAAAATAAGAAACTTTTACCAGATTTTTTAAACTGGGTAACACACTTAGATGCAACAACAAAGATAGTTGTCAATTGTTTCTGTTAAATAGATTATTGACAGATGTAAAAGTGACGGGAGTTATTTTACATGAAATATGGAGGTAAACAGATGTATTCGCATGAGACCATTTGATGAAGGTCATACACAAAAGTTATTATCACTAAATCAGGCACTTCAAATCTTTCGCATTCAGTCATAAAATTAAAATTATAACCTGGCATACACAAATGACAAAGGGTATGTTCTTTGCAACATCACATTATGTACATATCAATATCTGAACACACAGAATTTAAATGTGTGTATTTCACATGTTTCAGACGTAGTATAAATCCACCAAAACATTTTGCACTCCTCAAAAAACAAACGTAACAGCAACAAACAATCAAACACGAGAATAGATACAGCAGTTTAATATCCTCAAAATAATTTAACCTATACAAATCAGATACGGATACTACTGAGTTTTATTATGACCGTAGGTCATTAAGTACAAGTGTAAATGCAGATAATACGACAATTTCCACTTCAGGAAACAAACAAAATCTTCATCCTTTTTCCTAATTGTATTTTAATCAAATGCGAGTAAATGTAGAGAACCTTCAACAATATACTAAATTTGGTATTTCTCTGATATACAAAGAAACACTTTCACGTTATCAAGGATTATTCTGTTGTGTCGAAAAACATTAAAATTAGAGTATTTATGCTACATGGCAGCATAGGCTATTCAAGACTGGTTTTAAAAAACGGTTGTTACAAAAGATAGTATCGTAAAAGTCTTGAAAAATATGTGATAAAAGGAAAACAAACACTAATAATTTGTCCACACTGATAAACAACAGATTCTATCAACTCTTTGCAGGTGTGTCAAGTACTTTGAGGATGTCATAGACTTCGTTCCTAAAGACCCTTTTAAAATATGGGGCTTCGTTTCGATGTAGCTTTGCACAAGTGGGTGTTGGATCAGTATTCACTTTGTCTTCTAGACTCCATATTTCAGCCATTCCACATCCCGGTCTGAAACATATCTTTAAATTACTCTCTATTCGTTCTACAAATTGATAACAAAAACGAAAGTTCTACTCAACATTTACAACATTTAGCCCATACTAAACTTACTTTGACCTACGAATGCACCAGGACTCCTCTAATATTGCATAGTCCACTTTAAGATCCTTCAAATTTTGCCACACTTCTTTTGCAGGCTTTCTACTGTACATGGTGTAAACCTTCTTCGTACGTTCTCTTCAGACACAAAATTTTGTTTCATGTACGTTCAATAAGGTAGGAAAATCAACTCAAACTAGATTTCGCAATGTTTTACCCGCTGTTTATTCTGTACCACGTATTTACAAAGACACAGGAAAATACTTCGTTAAGGTTAGTGAATGAAGCAAAAACATCAACACAAAAAAATATACTACCTGAGACCAGTGTCTTCGTAATGTGGATGGTTGACTATCGGACGGTGTGTGCACAGCTTTACCGTTGCCATTGTTGGCATAGGCCCAGCGAATACAGCATCTGAAAATCGAGGAGTTTTCAATTCAATATTGTCACTAAAGTTTAATTTCATTTTCCTGTTTATTTTGATGGCTGCACTTTTGGGCAAATTGCAAAAACAGAGTTGACGTACCTTTCGGTGTCTTGTGGTTTATCCATTCAACCACTTGTTCCAAAGGATAGTTAGAGAATTCACCCATAATACTCCACTGGTGGGTCAGGTTGTAGTAACCTTGTACACTCATCAAGGCCAAAATAACTGCTACGAGTGACATATGTCGTGTTCTGTCTCCTATCCACCCAAAAAACTACGAGAAAATCCACAATATACGTACAGATATTTCAAATATTGACATATTGTATCTTATTTTATTAAAGCGCTTACTTATACCTCTTTGGATGCTAGAAGCGATGTCATTAGGCACATATGGGGTGTCCAAAAGAGCTTCAATCTCATAATGATAATAGCCATAGCAGTGTAGGCAATCAATTGAAATACATGATACAAAATCTAAAAAGTAAATCGTCACGTATATGAATCATATGTAATATTATATTCATGACAATATCATTAACAATAAATATTTTGCATTATTAAGGCACCATAAATTCAAGATCAGTAGAACCTTAGTCAGTTCCCTTATCAGCCCTCAATTATTACTGTCCATTGTCCACAGGGCCATGGGGTCAGGTGGTTCATGGTCTATGAGGGCAGGGTCAGGGGCTCATGTGGTTCATCCTCTGGGAGGGTCAGGTCAGGGGGTTAGGTGGTCCATGGTCTGGGGATTGGGTCGAGGAGTCAGATGGTTCATGGGCCTATGGGGTCAGTTCAGGGGGTCAGTCAAGTGGTTCATGAGGGTCAGGTGGTCCATGGTGGACACCATCCTGTGCCATGTGGAATAGGGACGGAGGGCCGTGGTCGGTATTGCCTCGTAATGTTAATGGAAGGCTGTCTTATTAACGATATGTTCGATTCTGTTCACAATTTTCATTATTACGTGTGTTTCCGTACCTCAGCATGTGGCTTGGATCTGTAGCATCGCTGTGTTGCAACACCATCAGTAGCCCCGTATTCATGTTGGGTTTTGCCATTTCCCATCGCAAACTGTTTATGTGCTTTATATTCTGCGTATTCGCTTTTTAAAACCTTCAAGAGACAAAGGCAATGGAAATATTATGGACGATTGCTGCCAATAGATTAGTATAAAACTGAAAGCTGGAACACTTACCTTCATGGTGAAAGCAAAAACACTGATGAAAGCACAAGGGGCTAAGAGTGTTTTCAGTACTCTCCATGGCGTCTGTGCAAAGAAAAAATATTGTATTCTTTTGAGAAAATGTCCATATAATACAAATCTATGCGCCCCGAATATTCTTATTCATGTTCCATTTTGTTTTGGCGAGAAATTCCCTGATATAACAACATATGGTACGAATAATGAGAAAGTTTTGGTGGAATAAATGTACAGTTAAAAAATGCTGAAACACAAATGTTATTGCTATTATTACTGTCAACAATTGTTATTGTTTAAATTTGCCTTCAATGCAATCAACCGAGCAGATGCGAAATCACAACTGTTATCACAAAACTACTTATCTGTCGTCCACACGAATGAGCTTGAAAAATTTAAATGTCAATCCGAACCTAAATCCCATTCACATGTGATACTGAATTGATGAATGTACCTCTTTTTCCATGAAATCAAATTCTACTGCGCAAGTATACAGCATGGTGTGAAAGTTGGCAAAATTGGTAAATTTACTCCTGAATATATCACCAATGTGTTTCTGAAAATAAATATTACTGGTTAAATGCAGTAAATGCAGATCACAATATTGCACAATAAAGCTTCACGATTGTAACTGTCATAAAGAAAAGACTTACATCATCAGCCACCCTGAGTAGTTTCGTCACTGCGTACTTCAACCCTAGTGTACCGACCGCTAGCAGAATTGCCTGCACAATCTGCAACGTGCAGAAAAAACACAAAGTAAATTAAACACTGTTTTTTGTCCACATAGATTTCTAAAAGTCTCCCATTTATCATTATGTATTGTGTGTACAAGTAAATAGTTGAAATCTGTGGCTTCACCTACCCATATCAATATCCTGAGCCGTAACTTTTCTATGAGAGGTTCCAACAGTACAACAGCAGCAACAGACAAGAGGCAGGCGGCAAAGAACGAAGTCAGTAACATCTCATTCCCGAATAAACACAAGTAACTAATTAACAAGCCCATCTAAAATCAAATTAATAGTTAACTACACTGCATAAATCTATTCATTGCCTCCTGTTTACATTCTGTTTACAGTCTTCATATAATATGTAGATAGTGTGATTACGTTTTTACCAGAACAGATTCATACGATGATTACTAACAAATGGTAATACGTTAATGACACTATATTGTCACCTACCGCTTGCCCCAGTATGATAACTTTAATTTTTTGAGATCCTGTAAATTGCAGCACATAAGTTCCAAACACTGCGACCGTCTGAGTCATTAGGGCGAACTGTGCAAACTGAAACAGCGAACAGGGCATAAAGTTTACTCCACTGACACAAAATTTATACAATATGCTCAACAAATAAGTTTTTGACTGCCGCCCTGGCTAATCTTTGAAATATTTAACAGTATTACTCTGGGCTCACCGCGACTGAGCAATACTTACATGTTGCACAAACGGGATTTTACTTGGAAGGGAAAATATTAACACGAAATATAAACTTACTTGCCAAGGCAACATAAAGCAAGCAGTCGAAATGGCTATTGCTATGCTGTGTTTGTAACCAGGCCTTTTTTGTCTGGAAAGAACAATAAAGAAGTTGTACAACGAAAGATTACAAAATGTTTTACTGTTTGGAAAGCATAATGATCTAAAAGCTACACAACCTATGCATTGAAAAATTATTAAATGGTTTGTTAATTTCATAGTTAAAACCACAGCATACAATCATAATATTTCCAGATAAGGTAATGTAATGCGCTGTTAGTCACCTCAATGTAAAGGTGACAATTAACATTTGTAGCACCAAGAAGGGATACGCAAAACTCTCTCTGAGGGGTGGAGTCCACTGCACACGAGTACACTGAAATGGTACAATTGTTTTTCCAGTTAAAAATATCAGTGTAGAGTATTCATGTCTATGATTGAATAAATGTCAATGTGTTCCATTGTTAGTGCTGATTTTTACAGGAGGAATACTTCAACGTCAAGTGATCAATCTTGCAGTCATAAGGCATTAATGCTTACCTCTCCATGATTGTAAAAGAATGAGGCTACAGCAAGCATACCTCCAAATACACTGCCACTGAAATGAGTAAATAGCAATAATTCAAGTAATACACTGCGTCAAATTAAGTAACTGTTATATTCCTCCAGTATTTCATTAAATGGATTTTCAAACCAGAAAAACAATTACCTTAAGTAGGTTCCGAAAACGAAAAACATGGCCATGTTCAACCCATTCAGAAAAAACACGTTTTCGACATAAAAGTACGCCTCGTCTCCAAGACCTACAACATTAACGGCCAGTTAAATTAAATCTTTTTGTCACATTCTTAGCAAGCGACTATCATTGAAACCTGATTGATCCCATTGTAGCACTTTATTGCCAGTCAATTCAGATGTTTCAATCAGACCTGGATCACTGGGCAAAACCTTGATTTCTGGGGTCATTACCCAGGCCTACAGTAAATGCTCTGCTCTATTGTTTCTAAGTTTCTTCCACAGAATACATATTAAATCATTATCTTTTTAAGCAAAATAAAATTTACAGCTTATTAGGCATTTCTTCATTTAGTGTGCTGAGATAAATACCAATATTAAGCTACAGTGCACAGTTGATATTCAGGTTCTCATTAGGAATACAAATTTACAAAAAGGCAAGTTCAAAAACAATGGTGAACCACAAGACTCAGTGCCTTCTTCTTTGCTGTGACATCTTTTCAAAAGGTTGTCATTGATTCTGCCATTCTACAAATGTTATTTCGTGCAATTTCACAAAAAGGAAATGAACATATATCTATCTACCTTCACAGCTTTGTACAGGACTCATGCCCTGACCTCGGTTAACTTGCCAACAAGTTTTAGTTTTGTAGTTAAAAGTTGCTGCAGTGGATTCAAACCATCGAAAAAATAAACCGATTATTACCTGTCAACGAAAAAAACCGTTTTAACTGAAATTCAAACAGACATCTCCGTAAATGTTCTTTATCCCTTAAAACACTAGAAAAATTGAGAGCTAGGACACTTAAGAAACAAAATTGTCTTTTATTTTTTGAATGTAATAAGCTTAGTCGATTGTCTTACAAGGATGAAAAACTAAAAACAATTTTAAGAGATAATTTCATACCAGAGGATTACCTTACCTCTGGGTAAAGGTTGAACCGCTTGAGTGTATTGATGGTCTGTCCATATTCAGTTACGTTATCATACATAATAGCATGGAGTCCCTCACCAATTGTATCTGCAGTGATTATTGTCTTGTAGTACGAATAGTACAAACCCTGTCAATGGAAAAAATAAACTTCACATTGACGATATTGTAAATTCTTGCGTGAGTAACAAATAAAGAAACTTAACATTAAGCGCTGTGGTACTCCAATAGGTTGGTTGCTACTGCAATTGGCCTCAGATTTGGAATTCAGGACATGAGAGAAACCACTTAAGGGCACTTTTCATCATCACACGGGCTATTCCTCGCGGGAATAAATCCTGTGATAAAATAGAGAGCATTCCTCTGTTTTATTTAGTTCTTAAGATATCTATCATTTAAAGCTGGAGGTGCCCATATATCTCCAGCAGAACACTTACCATTTAGTTTATTACCTGTAGGAAACAAAGCAGCTGTAAGGACTCAACTGCTTCACTTAATTTAGGTTTGATGCATAAACCTCCTAAATGTCTTTCTTCATCCACAGACTGAGAAAAACATGTATCAAGATCTTTTTAATACTCAATACTGTGCATTCTACATGTATTCAAAGCTACAAAATGAGCAATGATTGCCAATAAGACTTCAGTATTTTAGCAGGAAACTACAAAGCTTCTAAATGATCCACATGACGATGGAACGTTCTCCTTTACTGCCCACCCATTCCATTAGCAGAGGCACTTCCATGAACTGTTTTCTTTCCCTCACTTGTCCCATTGTATTTGCCCAGTTTGGGAAACATGAACGTCATTTGTACTTGTGTCAGTAAAACAAAAGCCTGGCGCCAGCCATTTTGCTCGATTAGCCACTGATCGCTTCGTCATTTAATGAGATTCGGGCTCAGTTGTGAATACTGATGAGTGGATTAACTCGCAGCTCGCAACCTAGATTTACATAGACCAGTATTAAATTGGTCACCAATGATTAATATTCGCCAAAACCCGACTATACTGACAAATTAAGTAACAAGTGAAATTGTTACAAACAGTCTGTGTGCTGCCGATATTGACCAACGAAGGAGATTAGAATTTTAAAATTCCACACAATGTCACAAAGGTTTTTTCTTTGTACTGTTGGTTTTAGAAGAGTTAACAATTTTCAACAGCTGCAAAGAGCGTAAGCAAGCGCATACACACGCTTTAACAGCAGCAAATTTTAAAATTCCAAAAGTTATATGTTAATATATTGAACTGGCTAGCAGCCCCTACCTCGTTGGCGGGGGGGGGGGGGAGTGGATGGGTCCGTGTCGTTAAGCTTCGAGCCTCATTCTAGATGTTACTGGTTCCTTTCTTGCATATGTGATGTCATTAAGGACACACGGACAGACTGACAAACAGAAAAACAGACAAACACATTCTTATTTGTAGAAATTAATGATGTAAAGGTTTTCCCCCCGCAGTTGGAAGGCCTGTATCAATATGAAACGCGTTCACGGACTACAGCTCAGATGATTGTCCTTCTTTGGGCTGTGCACCTTTTTTCTGCCCCAGACCATTTTAAAAAGCCTAGGAATGCAATGTATTCTAATGGTTAAGAATGCCACACTCCTTAGAAGTCTTTACCCAGTGAAGGAACTTGGTGAGTTATGGACTGATAATCTGCAGCGTGATAGCCCTCGTCCGTAATGTCTCTGAAATACAGCATTGCTCTTCGGCCCTTCAGTCATCACAAATGTTTCTATTTGTCCAACTCCTCTGCAGGGAGATTATTCTTAACTTCTGCAGATGTGCTGCAGATGGAATATGCATTGTTGTCCATTATGAAGAAGGAATTTCTTTCCATTCCTCTCCCAACTCTTTAATATAGGACTTGGATATGTGGATATAGACCTATTGATTCTCTGCATCATCAACTTGTGCGACTTGGGGCGATTCACAAAAAGTGATCTGACATTTCTCCTCACCAAATTAAATACATGGGTTCTTTGAAAGGAGAACCAGGAACCACAAGCACAATGGAGAATATCTGAACTCAGTGGAAGATCTAACGTATCTTTGTGTAAAATAATATGATTTTCAGACGGAAGCTAAGAGGAGAAATGAGGTACAGTGGGGTAAGAGCTGCTGACAAGATTCGAATCAAGTGAGATAACATGATTGAAGGCTGATTTGACATAGACCCCTTCAATCCTTAAGTCAATTTCCGCTGCGTGTCCAAATGCTACATCCAATACCTAACAATCCCCCTAAATCTAACCAAATTTTCTGCCATTGTTATTCATGAGCAGTGAAATCAGCGAGTAATTGTGTCGGCAGGGCCACCAATTCAGAACCACTCTGCAAGATTAAATAACTGATCACGCAGGTTCTCTGGGCCTCTGGACTTCCAAGTTGAGGTATTTCCCTGTTCCGATTCCAAAGTGGTGCAGGAATGTTATTCTGAGCACATTTATGTACAACTTCTTGATAATCATCTTAATATTGTTGTAAATTTATGAAACTTCTAAGAATTGAAAAAGCAACATGGAAAAGCTTCCTTTCACCTTCTGCTGCTCCAACATTAAGGAAAATTTTATTACGAACCACCGAACTTCATCTCAAAACTGAAGTTCTACCAAAATTGGAAACACGTGCTATCACTGATGTTTATTCCTGCATTTTAAGTTTCTGTTGTCATTGAAGAGAAGAGAAAGAAAATTATCAATGCTGTAGAAGAACTGGAAGCCCAAAAGTGAAACAAGAATTTTATGCCACTTGAAATCTTGAAAGAATGCGCCAACTTTATCAGCATCTTTTACAGGCAACTTTTGCATTCCATGGAACACCAGTAACACAACTCTAAGCATACACAAGTAAGGAAAGGAGGGGAGCAGTTAAGGTCTTTTCAGATTGAGGTTTTTTGTTTGCGACACGACCATCAATTTAGCTCCGATAACTCAGTAGATCAAGCACACCTTGTCCCCACCTCATCCCATCACTTACAATTTCACTTACTCTCTGAAGCTTATTTACACTTGGAGCCCATTGGGCAACATGACCCACCCTCAACTTTACAGAATCTCCTAATGTGATTGTCACCGCTGCAACTTTATTCCGCTCACAGTTTTCCAACCTTTCAGGTTTGCTTGCTTTGGATATGGTTACCAATCAGGATTTCACCTAGCTGACAGCATACGGTGTTAAACAGATATGAAAAGCTTCCTTGAAAGGTTCTTAATTGCCGAAAAAAATATTTGATTTATGTCTGATGATGTCTGGTGCACTTAGTTACAAATTGTGTCATATTTCAAGAACATACAACCAATTTGGCTACCTTATCTTTTAGACACTGTTCATTCCTGAACTGCTTTACAAAAGATACAATTATAAAAGGTAGAAGTCTATGGAAAAGTAACATTTCTCCCAATGTTTGATTTATGTGTTCAATTATGTAGAAAGTACATTTGCAAACCACATTGGCCTGAATGACCCAGAGTCGCAACCCTCCATTCAAGCACGTCCAGGTTGATTTAATGCAATTCGGATTGTCGATGATCGAGTTCAATACATCATCTATGGCCTCGATGTGGATAAATCCTTTTAAAATAACTCGATCTAATACAGTGATATTACTGCCTGCAAAACAATTACAATAAAACCTGTACGGTAATGGAATAAAGTCACAAGACCATATGAAAATGCCCATAGTCTCTGATAGTTTTACTTCTCTACAGCGGATCAACATTCTATGCTGCAAGTGCCATATTTTATTGTAGACCATTCTGCTCCTTATTTCTTTGAGGATTGAAATTTTAATAAAACACCACAAAAAATGACCAACAGCCAAAGTGCAAAAGTTCCGAGCCCAGTCAAACATTATGAACAGGCCTGGGTGTGTGGCAATGTAAATCCATTTATTTGCCATTATTTAAAAATCAGTGAATTTTAAAAATTTATACGATAAGCGAAGCATCACCAAAAATTGAAATACGAGTGTAAAACGTCACCGCGTTCAGAATATTTTAGTTTTGACTAATATATCCCGTTACACTACCACAGTGAGTACAACAATGTGGACGTTGCCAACTTACATTGATGAATAAACCTAAAACAATGACAGTATTTGTAATTATTTTTATGCTCAATAAGTTTGGGAATGTGTCTAATCAATTTTCCAGTTGTTATAGCTGGAAGGTGTGAGCTTTTCCTTGCAGAACAGGTAATGTATTTTCACTTCACCAAATCTTGTGATGCTTTATGAAAGCTTGCCAAATGTGATAAATGATTATTGCCTATCATGCATAAATACAATTAATCTCGCAAGTTGTTCTAACAGCAATCTGTGCAGTAATATCTTCAGACTCCTTTTGTCTTCATAGTTTTACTATTGCATTAGTGGCATTAATCTGTGTACAAAATGATGATGAATTGAGCAATGCTGAGAGATTTTTATTGCAACACTGTCACTATTTTACCACAAAAATTAAGACAAATATCTTCTTTTATTAAGAAGCTACATCAGTCGTAAAGAAACAGTTCAACATTTTAGATGGTGACTATTGATGTCCAGAAAGGTCAGGATTTATACTAGTATCTAGTATTTTGTCTTGAAACTTGTGAGACTGAAGCTCTGAAGGGATTTGAACGGCACCTCTACAATTGTAAGTGCTGCTGCTACTGTGCCAATGACACTATAAGAATAGTGCACCAACATAATGGATGGCCATAATGGATAGTTTAATGCCCCGATTCGCGGATTATACTTCACGGTGCCTCTCTTGAAATCCCTATAATCCAGATCAATTTAGCGGAATAGACGAGCACATGGCATTTTTATGAATCATTTCTCTGCACACCTTTGTCCAACGATCCACCTTTGCCTCATAAAAACAATATTTTATCTAAAAATTAATAGTACTGTTCGGTAATGTCGTTCAACACCGAATCAGGTAGACAACACTTTCCCTTGTTGATAAAAAATAAGTTCAACCCGTCGATCACATTCAACTACAAAAATCCGAAGGTTACTTGCAAGTACTCACGGTTTATTTTCTGTTATATCTGCAGCATAGTAAAGAGGGATGACAAACGCATCCTTCACATGATAGAAAATTCGCATTCTTCATTATCAACTTGAGACGTTACACTGAGAATGCATGAAACACTATCTCTGTCCCCTTGTGCTTGTACCTCGTCGATTCTATTTTGTTACAGCGACAGGCCCCGCTAAGAGTGATGGTATTTAATTTCCGCTGGTCAAAGAAGGTAATCGTAAAGGATAAAGTAGATTCTGAACCAATCTGCGGCAATCGCGTATTTGGGGACCTCGCTCAACATAACTGTGTTGCAGAACACAACGAAGCTATTTGTTACTGTTGAAGGAAGGGATTTCGTTAGGGCGTTTCAATCTGTTAGTAAAATGCAATAAAACAAGACCCCATAAAAGCGAAACCTGCCGTATCAATGAAGACACTGCATATCTTCTGAAGAAGCAGTATGTTTGGAATGAGCCAATCATACATTGTGTTTTGTATGATTTATTTGATCTGTTGATTCTCGTACTTGCCAAGTCCTATTCAGTTCAAATATTATTACGTGTTCAAATACAATTTCAATTCTGAATACCCCCCGATAGACAACTGATTACCGCCAGTAAGCATCTGACGAAACATCTGATTGAAACACACAATAGATGTAACTACTGGCATCTATGATTGACACCGGATGTGGAAAAAAGTCTGACATATCAATCAACTACTGTGCCAAATGAAACTCGATATGGATAACTGAAAGGGAAACGGCACAGTAGCTCGTAACCGCTTGTCAGATGTGTCACATCTCACCATCGACGTCGTGCCTATCTTTTTCAAGATGCGCAACATGCAAGTGGTTCAAAGTGACATTACTAATTTGGTAAATTGGCACCTCTTTTGCCGGGTGCTAAATAAGACACCAGTATTCTGTTCTCTGTTTTGAATTCCTGGTAAAGATGTTTGCTTTCCTTCCCAAGAAATGAACTCTTGATTACGAACAGATCGAAAGTATTCTCAGTATATAGTTCCCAATTACTTCAAATAGGTAACCACTCCAAAGAGACGAATCGCAGTGGGTCCTGTATGCAGTTTAGAAAACCCCTAAAGCATTACTTCACTTCAGAGAGATTGAAAACGTTTGATGATGGATCATATCGCAGTAGTTTTATGAGACATTTCCATATGAGGGACCTTGAATGATTCATGTTTCCTGTACTGTTTTTCAATAATCATGTATTGATTTTCGTTGTAATTATAAGAATTCCTATCGGCACAGTGTTGCTATGTTTGTCCTGGGCTGCGCTCAACTGTAAACCGTTTTCATAAAAAATACGAACAGAAGTATATAATTTATGAAATCCAACAAATAACAAAATATTATTGTTCTTGATAAAACGTGAAAATTTTAGGAAAACTGTAAAAAAAGAAAAGATAAAGTCATACCATTTCTGTTCTGAATGCAAGCTCCCGTTCAAGAGAAGACAAATGTGAGAAGTGCCGGTCACTCTCGAACATGTGCGCTAGGTGATTCCTGTAATGTAAATATAAATGACATATGAAACCTACCCATACGTTTGCCTGCTTAAATATTTCTGGTATTTACCCGTTTCTTGTAACAATGTCTTGTATACATACATTACACTTTTACAGATGATAACACTTGAATATGTTTCATGCATGTTTCATTTTGTTGTATCGGTTCACCAGCATGAATGGCGTTTGTCATTCAGATTTGGGGAGGTGCAAAAAATATAATTGACATTAATTTAAGATTAAATTAAGGCACGCAATGCAGAATTTTTTTTTTTAGTTCGAAGTGGTCAAAGACAAAACCAAAAACCGTGAACTAGCCTGCCATATATTCCTTTAAAGCTTTGTGCTGAAAACATGCTGAACATTTTCAACATGGTGTACTAAAAGGCAGACTCGGAAAACAATTTAATAAAGACACGCATAATTCAGCACAAAATGTGGCCAGAATAGGTTCCGTGTGTCCCCACGGACCACTGTATCTCAGGGAACATCAAACATAACACTGAGACAAAGAGTTATCTGTGGGCGATTACATGGACAAAGTGAAGATTACACCTCTTGTAAGCTACACGTCAAGTAGGCCAGTTTCAAGCTGTCAACGATCATCCATATCTCATCTTGTGTCCCTTTTAGGTGCGTCAGTTTTTAGCTATTTCGAGATGTTGTTCCTCATGGTAAAACAAGGTATTCCCGTGTTAGTAAGATTCGTTTCATTGCGATGAATAAATAAATCATTTAAACTGTCTACTTGAACTTGTGGCCCAGAATCGCAATATTTCCATCTTAATTTTGAACTTCTTTGATGCTCTCAAATTCCTGTTTTCTGGAATGGCATATTGGTACATTTCTTTTTATTTAAACACAATTCATTGCACAAATGTAATTTTCATGTTGACCAGTCTCGGTTAACAAAGCGGTCGGTCTACCCGCTTGTCACTGATGAAATTTTCTGCCAACTTCATCAAGTCAAATTTGATAAGTAACATTCACCAATTGAATATAAATACAATGCACAGAGAGGTCTATTGTGTAGAAGTCTGGTCTGGTTAAACATAAAGTGGAAAATGCATTGCAGTTTTGCCCTGTACCGGTTTGCAATAGACTCCATCAAACCTTTGTGCTGCAAACTTAATTGACGTTTTCAAATGAAATATTTCTTTCCCAAGATGGGAATTTCGTTTGAGAATCTTTTGTACATTCTACTGTGCTCATTGCTCTTGATGTGAAAAACAGTTGAAAGATCTTATTGTTCACAGCCATCAGTGTGATGTAAGGGAACTGAAGCTGGCACAGAAGCAATTTATAACATTTTGGATACAGAGAATTCATTATCCCAGTGACAAACTTCGAATAGAACCATGAAACTGTAGCAAATCAGGCTAAGTCAATATTGGTGCTGGGAATTGAGACTTTAACAAGAGGTGGAGCGCCGCAAATTTCAGGCTGAATTAAGCTTGAATCTGCAGTCACTCAGCTGTGAAATCATTGTCATCAATATTATGGAACGATCCAATGTAACGCCTCTTTCCGCCTGTAACCCTGCGGGGATAAAGCAATGAGGCAATTAGATCCAGCTTCTTAGCGAGAATGTGTTGGCTTTAACACTATAAATGGCTTGTACCCAAAGCGATTTTCCTTGCAGCCTCTGGCAGCTTATTTCTTCGTCAAAACGCTAATAGCCTGCCTGATTTCCATTGTGTCCTGGGACTTGTCCCTGTGTAACTTTGCGGAAATATGTAGATTGCCATGGCAATTGCGGTTTGTTTCAAAACTATGACCTTTGCAGATCTGAATTCATTTGACGGACTAAAATGTACAATTCGGGTGATGATACAAAAATGGAGTATTATATCTCTTCCAAATTAATTGATCCCATTTTTGTCGGGCAGGAAATTCATGAGCAAGTTGTGTGATATTTTCGTCGCTAAAGGCATGTACTGTTTTGTGTACATCAGAGCAAGCAAACAGCAGAATGTCAGTGCCTGAAGTTAATAAAATGTTGAACACAGTTTTGCTGAAATGTTGAACCAAAAGCGATTGTTAGAACTCA
The DNA here is from genome assembly GCA_038406175.1 of Haplosyllis leylae. NCBI lineage: Eukaryota > Metazoa > Annelida > Polychaeta > Phyllodocida > Syllidae > Haplosyllis > Haplosyllis leylae. The sequence continues at coordinate 5,532 of JBCAUG010122245.1, read as the reverse complement.
CACAGGGTCAGGTTAAGAGTGAATAAAAGTGTGATACATTAAAGGCCGCTTTGAAAGAAGAACTCGAGAAGATGGCCTGTAACTATCAGACGCCGTTCTCCGTTGATCAATGATGAGTTGCCTAGTCTGCCATTTACTGTCAGTCTGAACTGTAAAAGTCACCTATGTCAGGCCTTCAGTAACCAATAAAGTGTCAATGACAGATAAGTGAGGGAACAGGAACTTCTGATAAAAGCTAATGAAGCTTTACACACTCGCTCTGATGGACGTCAGCAATTTCAATTAGCCAAATTTCCTTAACGATCTTGATGAATACTGTTCACGGATTTACAAACAACCTTAATTAGTGAATTTGGTAACTGAAGCCAACAGCAGATGAATTTGTTAATGAATCGTATTTCGAGACCAATTGTTTCGATACTACTGACTTCAATTACTAAAAGCGAATTAACCAATTTGACGCGAGAAACATTTGTACACTTGCCTTGATGGATACTCTATCTGCAAACATGAATTATGAGGCAGAATTTACTCAAAGTCGAGCAACCCATCTGTGATGCAAAGCATAATTGTGAGTGAGAAAAATCTGTTAAAAGTTTTCACTTTGCTCTCCCCGCCCACCCCCACTGGAATTACAATTTGCATTGTATGAAGATCGTATGATGAGCATGAAGATCTCTGATAAGAATTGTTCAGCATTCATTTTTTTTGAGAAATCTTATTGTGGATAAACTCAAATTAGTGAGTTCATGCACTGTGACCATTAAGCTCAGATTTAGCCATGACAGACTTTTTCACAACCAAAATGTCATTTGATAATTCATATTGTTGTTAGTGAATTCGTTTTACTGGGATGGGATTTTGGTGGCTCGTTGAGAGTCACCTTAGTGGTTGGTTTTGCTTTTTTGCCCCAAATTTTGGGAAGCGGCAGGGAGTTCTACATGATATTTTCCATTGTGTGGATGTAGATGCTGTGTTGGAGATACTCAGAGGTGGTGGGAAAATTTAAAACTCTACATGCTGTAATCAAACACATTTGTCCTTTTTGCAATCAGATGTAGTGGGGGCACCAACACATTTCTCATTCTCATGCTCTTGTGCCCTTGCACTCTTAAGCTGGTGGTGGGGATAGTGAAACATGTTTTTTTGGTTTTTAATTTTTGCATACTACCATCATCTCACATTTACAGGTGGTGGGGATGGGGCCAGCAAAACATAGATTTTATCCTCTCGTGCTCTTGTGCCCTTGCTTTCAAGAACTGGTGATTGCGACAGTGAAACAGTTTGTCTTGTAACTTCCTTAATAATGGTCCAACTTTGAATTCAGTTGCACTGTTGGAATACTCTCAATCCCTCTTCAATATAAGACTTACTATATACATCTTGCACTCTCCTTGTACTCTCATGGTCTCACACCCTCCACCACCCTTGCACTCATTGTGCTCTTGTGCTCTCTTTCACTCTTGTGCTTGTGTCCTCTTTTGCTCTCGTGCCCTTGCACCCTCTTTCACTCTTACACTCTCTGATTGTATTTGGGCCTCCTTTGAGATTTCCCCATCACATCTCAGTTCCACTTAGACACAGGTGGTATGGACAGTGAAACATGTTTCGGACATATCACATACTATCACAACCTCACATTCACAGGTGGTGGGGCGGCAAAACATTGTTCTTGCACCCTCTTTCAGGGTTGGTGCGAACATTTTAGCTTGTAACTTCCTCATTGATGGTCAGATTTTCAATCTGTTTGTACCATTGCAATCCTCTCAATCTCTCCTACATAATCATGGTATCTAAAATGTGTTTCTTTTGCACTCTCACATCCTCATGTTCTCATCCCAAACCCTTAAACTCATAATAGAGGTCAGACATGTGTAGAGGAGACTCTACTCTAATGGTACAAGTGGATTTAGAATCAGACAATTATTAATGAAGTTAAGCACAGATGCATCCAGGAACCATTGAGGGTGAAAGAATTAAACGTGGCAAAAGAAGATACAAGAGCATATGGGCAAAATAGGGCACAACATGGCAATAACAGGACACCGGGCCTTGGACATGTCTGAAGACACTGGGCCTTGATGCATAACTACCACCAAGAATCTTGAAACATTTTTCCTATAATTTCCTTAATAATGTTCTGATTTTCAACCTGCTTGCATGATTGGAATCCTCTCAGTCTCCTCTACCCGCGGTGTCTATGGTGTTCAGAGATGTATCCACGGACATGTTTATGGTATCCGCCTACACATCCACGGCCAACGAGAGACCTCGTGAAACTTTGACCACCTGCTATTTTTCAATTTCCACGCAAGTGAAAGATTATACCGACAACGACCACCACGACGACATCCATCTCAACGACAATATCACAGTAACAAAAACGATGTCAACAACCGTTAAAATACAACTCTTTTGACATTTTAGCCACATGAACCAAAAAGGGACCAGTTAACTAGAGTTGTGTGATTGCTTGGTTGTTTCAAGATCTTCGTCACATAACGGAGACAGAAATGGCATACGATGATGGAGTTGAGCTATTACGACGAGGCAAAAGCTTTCTATAGCAATGAACTGAATAATCTTGTCAGGAACACCTTCCGTTCTTAATCAATTCTTTTAAGTTATTCATAGCTTCATCTACGCTGTAATTCGCAACAGGGAGCAATATGGCCTTTCCAAACAACTCTCATATTTAGAATATTGTAATTTAGAACAGTTCGGACACATTTTCTGTAAGTAAATCTTCATAGCTCTGTAAGTAACTCTTTATAGTCCATAAAATGCCTATGGTTGGAGTACAAAGCGGAAAACAAGTGTCCAAAAGTCCCTCCCAGTTGCTTCAGACTGGACAATCTTCCTTTCGCTTCCTTAAGCAAAAGCGTTTCATGGAACATAAATGACAGGTTGTGGTAAATATAGATTTGGCAACCGTCATGGAAGATTGTGTGCATGAAATCAGCACTGAACAGTACACGGGTAATTGAAATGGAAGGAGAGCGGAGTGGCATTTACCTAAAACATTGCCTGTGGTCGGAGATACTGCTACCTTAGGGAACAAGCCAGTCCCTCAACAATAAAGAAACTATTAAATCAATCTGTGCGGCTCTCTTCCGACTTAAAAATCTCAATTTCATGATTACACGGGACTCAAGTCTTTTATTTTGCATATTCCACCAAAGCTGTTCTGTGGTGATTTGCCCGGTTGATCTCCTTACGCACAAAGGCAAACATTCTGTAGATAAATTCTCGACCGCCTGGAGACAGCTTTAATTTGCAATCGCTAACTTTGTGAAAGGCAATCTACAAAGAGTCAGTTTCTTCAGTTGTTTCAATCTTCGGAAAGACATGCTGCTTATGGTGAGTAAAGAGATTTGCTTTGAGGTATTTGCTTTCTGCACTAACTTGAAAACTATGGAATACAAAGTTTCTTTTCCAAATGAAGGTATAGATTGACTTATTTCACAATTTAAGTTCAATCTACAAGACACTATGAAACAGTGAAATAGATCAGTATCATCTGATCGTTCAAATCGCCCAAAACTGTACAAAGTTATGATATGTATTGTATTTAAAAGATGTCATTGAGAGGCATTTCGATCACAGAACCATTTTGCAGCTCAAAACATACATGAATGAGGCTCTTGCTCAATAGGATGTGAGTGTGGCATGCGACAGGCTAAAATGAAAGCATTAATGACGCTGATGACAGGACATACATACTATTATATTACATTATTCTGTGCTAAGATGGTTTGTCAGTCACACTTGCATGTCTTTCGGTCGTCTCTGCCACTCATACTCAGTACGGTCCTCAGCACTGCGTGTTAACTCTTGATAGGCTCATTTGGTCCTTCTTTACAAGGTGAAAGTAGATGAGAACACTGATATGGCCACTGAAATAGAAGCAGCTTTTTGTCCGACCATTTCAGCGATGACTGTCAAGATGTTGAAGCTGAAAAACAGGACTTAGGCCCCGTGACTCTTCATAATCTGTGAAAATAATTCTTCCTTCAGGTTTCGGCTAGTTCAAAATGCAAAGTACATGAAAGATCAAATTCTGTGCAGAGGCGAGATAAAGTATAGCCTTGATAGTCATGAATCATGAATGAGACACTGACTTCAACACATATTACTTTTGGAAAATAATAATGGAAATCTGAACAACAGCTGTTCTACCATAGATACTTGTGCCGTTCAATCTCTCGGTTTTTTCTTGACAATTTGCCACAGGGACAAGAACGGTCACTTATAATTGATAGTTAAAACCAATGGTCACTTACATATTGCATTTAATTCAATATGGTCAACATGATATTTTTATCTAGTCATGTAAACCTTTAATCCACAAGTAACCCGAGGTTAATCAATTGTCAACCTCAACTCTCTTGAGAAAAATGGCACAATATGGATTGAAGAGGGATCTTGCAAAATATTTTTCGATTCATCGGAGCTTAAAAACGTTTCTACACCAATCCTGTGTAGAAGCATGTACTCGACCACCAAATTTAAGGGTCATTTAATAATTTCATTTCAGGTTTAATGAAACGTACAAATGGAAGAAATGAAACAGACGAGGATATCACAGAATCTGTTTCTTCAATAGCAAATAAAAATCAATATGACTTTCACACTGAAGTTCAATACGTGACGCACCGACAAATTGTTCCAACGTAAAGCACCCTCAAGTACTTGGTCCATTTACCGAGTAAAGAAACTGGGTTTGAAATGGGCGTTACAATGCGACTCGGTCAAACACGGCTTTTCAACTCACTGTAACTGATTGGCCATTAACGCTGAACTATGCTGTCAAATGGGCCATGAAGAACATCTTCACATCTGTCGAATGAATTATGGACCATTCATCTGATGAATATTACAGTGCACTTATGAACTATAGATTTTCATTTCACAGAATTTCGAGTGGAGAAATGAACCATTCTGTAACTTACATTTCAGTGGTGCATTTCGCCCTCTTTTCAGCATTTTTTATTCTCTAAGAGTAGGTTGCAAAATATGGCAAAATACACAGATGTTATTGATCCTAGCATGTAGCATTTCAGTGTGCATTATTCATTAATAATTAACTACTTTCAGTTCAATAATGTAATGTCAAAAGATTACATTATTCCGATCGATGTGGGTCATCCTATCGACACACAAATTTGGTTAAAACCATTTTATTTTGTTGTATTCTAAAGTGATATTCTCTTTTACCGTTTTAATTTTGATACAAATTAATAAGCCTAAGTTGATTTCCGCAGATGCACTAAGTATATAAGAAAAATGTCTTATGCAAACTGAACAATGACTAAGAGGATAATTGGCCATTGATGGCTGTAGATAACTGAATTTTATGCCATTTATAGATTCTTAGATTGTGCGGTTTCTGATTTTGCAAAAGACAGTTTACTTTGTCAATTTAAGTTTCAGCATGTATTATTCGTGGACACATTTTAACCCTTATGTGCATTTGAACTTTGGATTTTTGTGTCTCATTTGGATCATGGATCTGGAAAAGTAGTGTTCAAT
>JBCAUG010122134.1:0-21192 GCA_038406175.1 Haplosyllis leylae | reverse complement strand
AAGACATAGGGAATTTGTGATTTATGCAGATTTGGACCCAGTATCAAAAGTTGGGATCAACATATAACCCTTCCTCCCCCATGCCCTGGACATAAGGAATTTGAGATGTATACAGATTTGAACTCAACATCAAAAGTTGAGATCAACAAATAACCCGTCCTCCCCCATGTCTCGTTGTATTAATGTAGTCAAGAGAACAGCCCGCGCACTATTTCTAGACTTTATTTTATCTGACAATACACTTAAGCTTTTGGTTCTGACACATTATGTTCGCGTGTCATTGATTATCCAAGAACTGATATTCTAAATTTGGTGATAAGAATTTTAAGTCCAAATTATATTTTCCCCGACGCAAGTTGTTAAGTTCCGTACCATGTACCACTGCTGTACTTGTCTCGGATGAGCCGTCAACTTTTATCGTGCAATTGCATGGGTTAGATACCGAAATAGCAATGAGAGTCGAACAGAAGAACCTTGTCAGTTATGCACCGAGACAATTTTCTCTGATAGAACTCTCATCTGAACCGAATGAAGATGGAATTGTCTGTAGACATGCAGAGAAAAGAACTACTTTAAAGGCCAAATAGTTTACAGGGTGTTGCAAAAGTAAGAAACATTTTTTGTGGGAGAAGATGAAAATATCAAGGCTCTTTATGTCTGGGTGTGTCCACCCAAAAGATAAATTAGAAACAGTCTATTTATCATTTCTCATATTGTCCAGTGCAAAGAATTGTTTTACTTATTCAATTGCAATGTCTTTTTTGTTGTGCAGATATGATCCCTTTCGCGAATGCAGGAAATCAAGAGAAGGTTGTGGACCAAGGGCAGGCCAGAGTGATTGATCTTCCACCCATAGAATCATACCCACAAGCCAGCATACAATGGTTTGAACAGCAGGGACAACATCTTCCAATACCAACTGAAACACAGGTTCGAATCATGCATTACTGATAATCTGTGGAATATGTTTTACTCTACTGGACTGTGGTCTTTATCTTTTTCACCTGTAACTAATCCATGGTATTTCGAAGTATTCTCGGTGGGTAGGTAAGCAATTTCTTGCAAGTGCTTTTTACATATGTTTAAGCATTGAAAATTTCCTGAGTTCTACTAGCATCTTCAGATGAACATGTAACTTCACATTTATCGCTCGAAAGATAAATGTTAACTGATTCACAGAACAACCATTTACTAGCTTAATATTTTGTATTGCGTTTTACGCCTACAATTCTAAAATTGTCGGCTGTCTGGGTATGTCAATATTTAAAGCCAACTGATGTATGGACTAAAATTAATGTTTTTAACAAAGTCGATCGCTTTTTTCGTGCAGAGATACCATGTCAGCTTACAATATCAATTGGTCATTCTTGAGAGTCGCCAGACAGACAACAATAAATTGTTCAAAGCTATGGCTGTCAACAGTTACACGGGACAGAGCTCAGACAGCCAAACGTTCGTGCTGAAAGTGCAAGGTAGGAATGATCATTTGAACAGAAAGTCATAGCAAACAATAATTGCATTGAATGCCCTTCTTGTAAAACCTGTCACATTCTATTGAAGTTGCTACAAACTGGGAAGGACGTTTCTGGAAAAAGGGCTCGATTGAGGCCAAAATAAGACAACAGATGTACAGTTTAGTACTTTGATACTTTTTGGTTTACGTTCAATTGTGGTTGTTAAATTGTGTCATTCAATTTTAGCTGTGGGAAGTTTGACCGATGATATCGCACCAGAAATAGTAGTCCCGCCGCGTCATACTACAGCTGTACAGGGTGACGATCCAGCTGCAGTCCTGGAATGTATAGCTAACGCCCGGTAAGTAATACTTACTTCTCAGAGTAGGTTTCGTTGCGGAATTACTTTTTTTCTGAAACCAATAGTTATTAGCTTTTACTTTAGTTTTCGTCGCACCGTCTCAAGAGCGGAGTGACTGAACTGGCCACTATGGTGTCCGTGCGTTAGTACGGTTGCTTGGATGTATGTTGCTTGCTTGGTTGTGGCCACATACAGATTCCCCCTCCCCCCAGATTCCACTGGGTTTGAATTCTAGACATAATTCCCAACAACAAATTATGTATACAACCCATAGTTAAAGCCCAAGAAAAGTTGACCAAAATGGCTACCAAGGTGACCAAAAAATTTTTTCCATCAGATTTCAAAATAATATTTGAGCCAAAATGTGTTTGAGGGATTATAAGCATTTGACTTTTTCCAAAAATAATTTTCACCACAAAAAAGTCATCAGAATTCAAAAGTATTTGAACCAAAATGCAATTTAAGAAATTATAAGCAACTGGCTTTTAAACAGAATGTGTTTCAGGAGATTCTAATCAGTCACACTGTCTATGTACCTATCCATTTAGCTATCTGGCTGCTTATCTAAGGGGCCAGGTAAATCATGGAATCAGATTGGGCGCGACACAATACTGGTAAGCATTCTTGTTGGATACACATGTCTCAACTCAATTTTTCACTGATTCTGATCACATGATACTAGACTTCCAACCTTTTCCCTGCAGAATGACATGTATGTTGTGAAGATGCTATTTTCTCTAAGTTGTTCATGATGTACATAAGTACCAATGTAAATCTGATTGCCAAGTGCACAACATTATACGTACAACTTGCACAATCTGCCCGAGTCTATTGCTGTTTGAAGGGGGCTACTTGTCTCGAGGGAAACACACTCAGTTATCTGGTGAAAGGTTAGCGAGCAGCCTACCTGCACATTATTATCAGGTGAATATGTGCAAGTACAGTCCCATACCTATCTAACTGGAGCAAAATGAGGTAATTTCCAGGCGGAGAGTTTTTCATGGGGTTTCCATGTATTGATGTGTAAATCAACACGACAGGACTCCCGTCCAGACAGAATACACTGTAAATATACAGAATCAATATAGCGTAGTGTGAGCTGTAATTGAATAACAATATATTGAATTTCATATCAGTTTCCTTTTGTGGCATAATACCTATGCAGCTCTTACATTTTCTGCATGCCAGTGCATATATCATTGCTTTATAGTTAAATGTTTGTTCATCCTTGCCGAAACATACTAGGGTCTTTAAGTACTCAATTGCATCTTTTACTGAAAAAAACTTGAACCTTTTCTATTGTTGAAGAAAATATGGACCACAGATTTGAGGCCCATGTATGGTTCTCGGTGGGTTTGTCAAAATTTAATTCTTTTCAGATTTTCTGGGTGGTTGCACAGGAAAGTGTTTTGGTATGCTTATTACATTTCTGTTCTGGTCTGAATATCTTAAGTTTGCAAGTTTCCCACAGATACATATTGAGCTTGTTAGGTAGAATTGTCACTTCAATTTGTAATATCTTATTCATTTCGATGGAAATGTCATTTCATGAACTAAGAGTCTTGAGATGTGCTGTATGACGGACCAGGGTCTTAGATAGTAGGCCTGTATTGACTCAACTTCTTGCTAATAAAACAGCAAGACGTGCTAATTACAGGCTTGTTTAGAGGAACAAAAGATGTCCTTTACTGTGTAACCCGGTGCATTGAAATAGTATAGCAGCATCACCACGGGACGGGATAATTCAGTTCTAAAAATTCAATGACTTCTAAATGTCACCGTGGCAGTGTCAAAATAGACTACTTTTTTATGTGTTTGTAACCCATGACAACTTTTGTAATATGGCTATTGCTGCATTGTACAGCTCAGCCCAAATTGATTATGTGTGAAATGAAAAAGCTATTATTTTTTAGTCGCGCCAGCTCTAAAGAGTCAGGTGGGTTGTTTCAAAACTTGAAAATTGAGTTGGATTTTAAAAATCCGTCACCAAAATTAGTATCAAGACATTCCGTGGAACTTGGATTTTTACCACCACCCCCCCCCCCCCCCTCGGTTGACAGCATTTTGCAGGCTGTAACTTTATTTCACAGAATTGTTTCCAGAATATTTCACTCAGTTTGGAAGCCAGGTTTACATTTTCCATGGAGTACTGCCTGGCCATTTGAAAACAGATTATTTACTACATTTGACATTTCTATTTGACATTTTATGAGCACGCAAATGACTCTGGTAATGGAGTTATACACGGGGTCAAATAAAAATTTGGGTGAATTTAGGCAACCCAGATACAATTTTTTACTTTTGTGAAAAGATTTCAATTTTTTTTTGAAATTCCTTCAAACTACAGTGTTTCGTAAGATTGCAGCTTTAAAAGTATTATTTATCACGACCAAGGGGAAGTTGATATTTTTATGTTTAAGCTTGTCGATATTATGTCGAGATGAATTTCTGCAGTGAACCTTCTTCCAATTCTAAGTTCATATGTATTCACACAGGCTTCTTGAACGTACACATGTTTAAGAAATAAGAAGTATTCTCACTTTTCAGTGTTGGATACCTTGTTGAAAACGAAGATCAAATCACACTGTATCCACTAGAGATAAATACGTAAATATTAATCTTACACTAAAGGAAAACAGGATCCTGCACTCATGCCTTGATGGTTCCCATACCAGTAGTAGTGTAATACTGTCAAAATATTGTGAGCTCGATGAGTCGTAGGCTAAACGACCTGGAGGTAAATCTTGAGGAAGTGAATTATACCCTCAGACTTGAATCTTGAGTTGATCACCTTCAAACAAAGGCTTTCAACAAAGCGTAATTTTTATCAACGTTAGTAATTATAACAAACGTAAACAAAATAGGATAGAGATTTTTGGAAGTTAATCAAGTTGATGCGTTTATGACTCAATTACTTTTGAATCACATTGAAAACCCTGCGTTCTAGTTTCTAGGCCATCGGAGCTTTGCTTTGTTCCATTCCTTTTGTATGTACGGTAGTACAGTCGGAATCATTCTGAAGCTGAACGTCATCTGCTTGAGGTCAGACGTCTGTGCTGGAAGTCGTCCCTGACCTAGTGTGACATGAATACGAACACTTGTTACATAAACAATATGATAGAAGCCAAAGATCAGCGGCATCGGATCGTAAAATCAAAGTGGTTCAAAATTTAATGCTCAATTTACTTCATGTGCACAAAATTTTCTAATGGGATTTGATTCTTGCCTTTTCTTAGGGATTGTCGAGTTGTCTTCGGTCTTAACATGCGAATGCAGTGAATTAATCTCCACCAGTTATAAAGAATTGCTTGTAATTTTTCTTTACAGATCTTTGAACTATTTAAGTGTAAACTGGTACAGGAGAACTGATTCAGGACGGACATTGATACAGAATGATGCAGTAAAGTATTTGTTGTCCATGTACCGACGACGTCTGACGATCAAGGCCCCTGTCACAGCGGATAGCGGGGTGTACGAGTGTGAAGCGAGTTTCCAGAGACCGGGAGGTCCGACGTATCCCCCCGCAACGGCAACTGCTAATCTAACCGTGCAAGGTAATTTCTGACAAATGATCTAGTTGCATTTCTGAAAGAACTAAATAATTGTGTTTGTTACAGTTTCCTGGTGATGTGACTTGTAAAGTCGCCCAGTTCGCCCTTGTTTCTGGAATAAAGATATGAATCTTCGTGGTTCCTTTCATTACATACCTTTCTCGTGAGCTTTTCATTTGTTTAAAAATAATGCAGAATATTTCGTTCAGATTTCCTCATACAGGCGGAAGTAGAAAAGCTTTTCATTTGTTCAAAAATAGTGCAGAATATTTCGTTCAGATTTCCTCATACAAGCGGAATTAGAAAAGCTTTTCATTTGTTTAAAAATAGTGCAGAATATTTCGTTCAGATTTCCTCATACAAGCAGAATTAGAAAATCCAGCCTCCAGAATAGATTTAATTAAACATTCAACGTGTTCATACATTTGAGACTAAACCAGAGCTTTGAATGTATGAAGATTCATGAACAAAAGTATCGCAACACTTTTAATAGCATAGAGAATTCATTGTCTGGCTTTGCAATGAAAAACGCTTGAATAGAGGGTAAGAAAAGAAAGAAATTTGAGTAACTGTTCGTAAACAGTTGTTGTCTCTTGAGTAAACAGAATGCTTGAAAGTTGGGTTTTGGGGTTTAAACTTGCTTTGCAGATGCATATGTAATGGATCATATTTGGCAAATGCTTAGTACACTGTAAACGATAGTGCTATCTTACAATTTTGTATGGTTACCAGTACACCTCAGTACATTTTACACTTTGTCCTTGTAATATCCACAGAAAACTTAGAAGCCTATTAGCAGACTGAGTAGTTTTTTCATGTAGAACGATTGTTTATAGGGTTTCAATGGCATCCATATCAATAACTATTTGGTGCACAGAGATAAGACTCAAATCAAAATTATTGCTGTTTTTGCAAAAGATGGTGTCAAGATGACGTGCAAGTTTTGTACAAGTATAAAGACCAATGTTCTTTGAACATTTTTTAACGTTTTCCACTCTTTATGTTTTAGTAAAACCAAGCTTTGCAACTCCACCACCAACAGATTTGTCACGAGACTACGGTAGTGTGGTCACTATTCCCTGTCAGGCAGTGGGAGTTCCAACACCACGTATTGTGTGGTACAGAAATGTTGTACCTGTCAATCAGCTGAATGACAATAGGTAAACTGTGCAGGGTGCAGGGTTCCTGCTGCTAACATTTATCTATACTGTCAATAGTTTGTCAAATAGTTGTGAAAAGCAACACAGCTTGCCCTTACGGCTTCAAACAAGTTCAGTCAAAGTTTAAAAATTCACTTGGCCAACAGTTTTAATTAAATTTCAGAAGTTCTTTTCTACCATTTTATTTTGATTTGAATTTTCCCACTGTGTTATCTTGTTAAGAAATTACACGATATATTTATTTCAGATATCAAGTTTTAGAATCAGGAAGCATTGAAATTTCAGACGTAAGAACTGCTGACTCGGGAATGTATCAATGCTTCGCTAACAATGATGCTGGTGAAGTAAATGCTGCTACCTGGTTAAAAATACTCAGTACGTGGAATAATACATTACATTTTGTTGCGCGATTGATTACAGATTTTTGAGAAAGAAATTGCAGTAATTATTCTGCTCATTTAGGTTCACCACCAGAGATTACTGAGCGTCCACAGGACCTAACATTAATAGCGGGTGATTCGGCTCGCTTTCCATGTGAAGTAGCTGGTGCTCCAAGGCCTGATGTACGATGGTACAGAGGTAACTTTCAGCCGTTTATCAATCATGGATTTCAAGTATGAATAATAATAATAATAATTAACATTTGTATCAATTGATATTGAAACAGATACAGTTGATATAAAGGTGTGATTTGACTTGTAGTGACGAGTATGGGTAATGAAGATATTAGTGGCTCTGCTGGAAGAATTCAGTTATCCGAGGAGGATTTGAGGATTACGCAAGTTGAAGTCTCAGATTCAGGAAGGTACACGTGCAACGCCACAAACAACAAGGGGATAGAAGTTGCTACTGCAACTCTAACTGTTTTGTGTAAGTAAACAGATATAAATAAATGCATTGTTTACCTCGTGACGCGATAACACCGCAGTTTAATATGATACTTTATTTACTTGATATTACCGGTAGTAAACAGGAAATTTTAAGCATTGTTAAAAGTACACTGATACAATGTACGTGTGACTATGGAATGAATGCAATGTTTTGCAAATATTACAGTGATGAGGCGGAGGTTATCGTCTTCAGTAGTGTAGTTGTCTAACGTGAGTATTACACACTTATTTGTTTCTTGAAGAGCAAGACATTGACATAAGTCTATTTTCAGTGAGGACTCGAATTACTGAACCACCCCAAGACTCCCGGGTTGTAAAAGGTTCCAAGGTGGAAATAAAGTGCGGTGTGACGCATGATGCAGCTGTTGAAGTGAACTGGGTCTGGTACCATAACAACGCTAGAATCCCAGTCAGTGACGAGAGGAGAACAACGCAAAGTGATGGCACGCTCCAGATAGTATCAGTAAGGAACGAGGACATCGGTAATTACAAATGTTCGGTGCATTCTGTTGCTGGCAACGATACGGCGAATGCAGATGTTCAAGTTATTGGTGAGTTTCTAACCATGTGTTTTTGTTTTCTTGTCACGGTGTTACATTCTGTGGTGAAGTCTTTCGAAGACTTTTGAGAGGGAATAGTTTTTTACACGGTCGATATTCTGGGACATAAGATATGAGTTCCGGAAAACATTGTCTTTTCAGAATTGCCGTACGCACCAATCATAACAGGAATTGCTCTCAACTCGGAGTCTAACAGAGCAGTGGACGTTCGTTTTATTGCTGGGTTTGATGGTAACAGTCCAATCACAAAGTACATCATTCAGTACCGACTAGTTACAGACAGTAAGTATTTTAAGTGAAAATTGAATGTTTAAATAATTTTTCTGAAAATATCTGTGCTGGTGCAATTATTTTAGTTTAAGCCTAACATTATTTGGTGGAATATCATTAAATTAAAGGTCCTCCGGGGAATTGGATCCTCACTGATGGAAATGTGGACAGTACGACGACATCATACACTGTACCAGACTTGAGACCAGCCATGCAGTACCAGTTTAGAGTGGCGGCTGTGAACGAAGTTGGTGAGGGATCATTTAGTGCACCCAGTGAAACAATCAATTTACCTCAGCAACGTAAGTACCAGTCTCAGTTGTTGAAGATTATGCAGCCAACAACTAAGTGGGTCAAGTTTAGTTGAAGTTGGCACATTATTTGCATTTGTGATGTTACTTTTTAGATTTTATCTGTGAAGCATTTATTTTTAAAAAAGTTCTAATTTTAGTGTGTTCAAGTAACATATTTCACTCCTTGCAGCACCAAGTGGACCCCCTAGAGGAGTAGTGGGAAGTCCTAGATCGGAAAGTTCAATAATAATTCAATGGCAGGCACCAGACCAGGATGCGTGGAATGGGCCGTTGTTGGGATACATGATCCGTTACAAACCGTCGGGGTATCCCGACACCACGATCTCCTACGAAGATATCGAAAGCACAGTGGTGTCCCTTTTCGAGTTGAAAGGATTAATTGTGTTTCAAGAGTATGAAATAGCGGTGGCGGCGTACAATGGGAAAGGTGTTGGTGTCTACAGTGGAATAGTTCGAGTGAGAACTCAAGAAGGAAAGCCCACCCAACCCCCAAGAGATGTCAGTGCTGCTGCTGTGAGTTCAACCCAAATACGCATGTCGTGGCTACCACCAGACCCGCAACATATAAATGGAATTAACCAAGGTTATAAAATAAAAGTTCAACGGTTAGATGGACGGGAGCCCGACATGGAAATTGAAATGACTTCCGATGTGTCAAATATGCTGGGAATGCAAACTTACAATATTGAAACTCTGAAAAAGTTCACCGATTACAAGTTATCAGTCCTCTGCTACACCAGTAAAGGGGATGGACCAGCAAGTGATCCAGTTTTAGTGAAAACACAAGAAGATGGTAGGTTATATATTTTTACGTCAAATAATCTAAAACAGATTAACGCTAAAACATTGCATTGTAAATGTGTGCTTGCAATTCTCTAGAAATACGGCTCTTTTTCTCAATTTTTTGCAGTGCCCGATCCAGTGGCAAGTTTAACTTTTGATAACGTGTTGGACACATCTTTACAAGTTCATTGGGCATTGCCTCCGAATATAAATGGAATACTAACCGGTAATATTCTTAAATTTATAATCTATGTGCGTTGCGTTTTATTAGTTGGGCTAGTTCAGCCTAGTTGGCGATATTTGAAAAATTAGAACTGTATATTTTACCATTTGCATATTTGTGTTTTATTTTAACCAGTAATTTCTTATGCAGGATACACATTAACATATGAAAAAAAGGGAGAAACGATTACAAGGGTTACTAGAGAACTAGGTCCTTTGGTGACAAATTACACGATCAGTGGTTTGACAGCCACCACGCATTACACCATTGTTATTTATGCTAAAACGAGAGTGGGGAATGGACCACCGACTTCCGCTGATATTCAGAGTGGCATCCCACCAGGTAAAAAACATTTTAACAACAAACACTTGAAGTCTTCAGTTAGTATTTGCACATGAAATGTTTTCTAATCATTTATCTATTAATACTAAACATATAAGAATCTTTGTGTGTATGTCTTTTCGCGGGTTCTTGATGAAACGACGGGCTTAATGAGACGACACCCCATATGATGTGGGAACCGCGAGCTCGTTTTTCTGAAGGATGATGTTTTTCTATTTGTTATCATTAGAGCTGCCGGGTCCACCAAGAAACTTGGCCATTACAAACATACAGGCAGATTCCGTCTTACTTCAATTTATTCCGGGATTTCACGGATACACGTCAATTAGCAAATGGATTGTTGAAGGACAAGTAAGTTGAAAAATGTAGCCTCATAGACTGTAGGATTAAATACCGCTCATTTTGACATTATCTTTTAATTCGCGCTGTCTTCAATTTTAGATAAATGGAGGAGAAAATTGGGTGACGGTGTTTGAAACTTCAAAACCAGACGCCACATCATTAACAGTATCTGGCCTAAGGCCATACACCGGATACAAATTAAGACTTTTAGCAGAAAACATTGCCGGGAAAAGCTCGCCCAGTGAACCAACTCGTAATTTTCAAACAATACAGGCTGCTCCATCTGGACCGCCACCAGAGGTCACCGTTAGAGCTGTTAATGAGACGGCTATCAGAGTTAGATGGAAGGTGTGTACGAGATACCAATACATTCATTTGATTTAGTTTGATATGATGTGTTATCTACCAACACTCGTACTCATAAAGTTGAGATCGAGAACTGATGTTTTTACTTGACTTGATGGCCCATTTGTTTACATCGTTATTTTGTAGCCATTAGTGCCCGAATATTGGAATGGGGAGGGTAGAGGATACCGGATCCAATATAAATCAGGTTCTGAAGAAGATTTTACAAAGGCAATGGAAGTGAGGAATGAAAATGCCAATAGTTACACGTTTACAAATCTTGAGGAGTGGACAGAGTATGATGTAAGAGTGGCAGCATTTAATCAAGTAGGAACTTCAGCATACAGCAATATTGCCACAGACCGCACAATTGAATCAGGTAAGTTCATGTGGAGGTTGATATTTCATGTTGTTATTACCAAATTGTCCAAAAGCAAATGGATTTATGATCATTTTTATTTTGATATTCAAAGGTTGAGTGCCATTTTATAAAAAAATTGGAATGTATATTACAGAAAATATTTTTATTTATCAGTACCCAGTGTAGGACCTAGTGGTGTAAATGCGACTGCAATGTCATCTAGTACCGTATCCATCCAGTGGTCCAGCATACCTGTGCTGCAGCAGAATGGTGAAGTAATAGGATACAAGGTAGGGAAAAAGAGAAACCTTTCGCGGAAGTTGGTGGTATGATAAGAACTGCCTCAGTTGAATTCTTTCATTCAAAATTGATTTATTGATGTTTTCAAATATTATAATGTAATAAATGACTTTACAGGTGCTCTTCGCTTCTGTAAAAAACGGTCAAGCCCAGGAAACGCAGGAACTAATACTTGAGGACCCGACTGCTCGTTCAACCATCTTGGCCAGTTTAGATAAATACACGCAATACCTTGTTCAAGTACTTGGATATACTCGAATTGGAAATGGTGTTCCCAGTAGTCCTAAAGTCGTTGTTAGAACCAGTGAGGATGGTAAGCCTTTTATGAGTTACAGTTGATTAAATAAAAAGAAGAAAAGATATGTGCTCCAAGTATTTACTTTGTCACAAACATAAGTTTGTAACTTTATTTTTCAGTGCCTGGTCCCCCAGTTGGCCTGTATTTTCCTGATGTAACAGCGACGACTGCACAAATCAGATGGTCTCCACCATTTGAACCAAACGGTATAATTGCTGGCTACGAAGTAACTTACAGAGAGGCTACGAATCCCAAAAATTATGCTATTGTTGATGACAGCTTAGGACCAACAAGGAGCGAATTTTATGTCTCGAACCTGCAAAGAAGTACCTACTACATCTTCACTGTATCAGCCAGAACCAGGTTGGGATGGGGAGAGGAGGCAGAGGTCAAAGTGTTGACCATTGCGAACAGACGTAAGTGGAACAACGCAAGGTGTACTGGGAAGAAGCATTTATTGCATACTTCTGTTTAGCTTTTGATATCAATCTCACTTCAAATACATTAATTATTTTTGTTGTAATGATTACAGAACTTCCAACAAAGCCTGGAAAACCAAGTATTGGCATGGCTCATATTGGAGCCCGGTGGGTAACCATTAATTGGGACCCACCGCTGAGCGATGGTAATGCACCCATCAGAAATTACTCTATTCAGGCGAAACTTTTTGATGAGAAATTGACAGATCTGGATGAACCTGTTCCATTTAATGCTACCAGCTTTACCATTAATGGGTATGTATCTCTTGAACCATTTTTGTGTTTTTCCTTTAGAAGGCGTATAATATTGAAAGTACATTAATTCAAAGAGATTTACTTCCAGTTTGAAACCCAACAGCAAATACCAGTTTAGAGTAGCTGCAGCAAATGACATGGGACTAGGTCCATACAGTGATTTATCGGACCAGATAGCAACAAAACAAGCGGCACCTGATAGCCCGCCTCTTGACGTTAAAGTTGTCCCAAAAACTACGACGTCGGTATTTGTCACCTGGAAGGTATGTTTGACTTTCTTTTTCCCACCCACATGCAATAAATTAGACTGGTATGTATTACTTGCATTGACAACTATTACCTGGTCGTAAATTATGTCATTGCGACATAATATTTTGTTCACAGATGCCACCAAGAGACATGTGGAATGGAGACATAGACGGATACTACATGCAGTACATAGATCTTCACAATGAAACTTCGGACTGGAAAAATGTCTCGATAAATAGTTACGCTACCCTCCTGCAAGAAATCAATGGCCTTGTTTTCCAACATAGATACATGTTTCAAATGCAGTCATACAATTACTTGGGCACCAGTGATTGGAGTTTACCATATTTTGTCTTCATGGAAGTTGGTATGAGACTGAAGATGCGTGCACTTCGCAATTTTCAGCTGCTTACCAATCTAGTGTTACCGGGAAACGGTGCTTATATTAATGTCTACTTTACATTCTTATTCTTTCAGGAAGCCTACCGATTTAGTTTAGTTCATATTTACACCACTAAAAACTAATAGATACTTTTAAGTTGCTACTTTAGGTTGGTTGCTACAGCTAATAACTTCTACATGTGACCTTTGCAGGGTACATTGTACATAAGCTAAGCTATTTTGTTAAACTAAACAAAGAACTTATACTTTAACTTGTTGCTTTAGCCTCCACCTGCAATTTCATGGAATGGGGATCCTCTTGGCTACCAAGTCTGGTTTGGACGCCTAGCACAGATTCAGGAGGACGAGGATCAGTATAAACAAGTCACTGTTACTTATCCGACAACAAATGTCGAGCTCACTAACCTCCAAATTGAGAACTACTATGAGGTCAAAGTCAATGCCTTTAATGGCAAAGGTCACGGACCTTTTAGTATTCCGGTTGATGTCTATGTTGGAGAAGCTGGTAGGTTCTAATTTCTAATATCACTGTAAATTTCTTAAATTAGTACATTAGAATTTAAATTGTGCACGAAAATTTCTAATTCATCTGAATTATGAAATTTATGTCTTTATTCTAATACCTACTAATGTGTTTTCTGTTCAGTTTCCAATTGATAATTTCACAGCAAGTACGCCCTTATCCTTGTGGTGTTGAAGTCAAAAAATATGTTCTATTTCAGTTCCCACTCAACCGCCGGAAAGCATGAACGCACGAAACATCAGTTCCACACAAATTAAAGTTTGGTGGCAGCCTCCACCCAGAAGCTCATGGAATGGTGAACTGCAAGGATACAAAGTGTTCTATTGGCCAGAAGGGAAGCTGAAAGAAGAGCTTCTCGAAAAAACCGTAGCGGGTGCGGCAGCGAATGAAACTGTACTGGATAACCTGATGATGTATACGGAATACTGTATGGTAATTCTTGCATTCAATGCCGCAGGAAATGGGCCGAACACAACAGTGCCAATAAAGGCAAGGACGGAAGAAGGAGGTAAGTTACATTAACTTTTCTAGTTTTCCCTTTGAAATCCCAACGAAACTTTTGTGTGAAGCAAGAACAGTTGGAATTGTTATCATGCACACAATTACTTTTAGAAAACATATTTTGTTCTCTTGGTAATGACAAATAATATACCGTTTGATCTAGAATCTGGGAATACGGTAGCCAAATTGAACATTTTGAACTTTTGAACAAAACAAGAAGTGTGTTTGTTTTTGCAGTACCCGAATCACCAGGTTCGTTGAAACTCGTAATGATCTCCGTAAACAGTATAAATGTCTCCTGGATTGCACCAACCGTTCCAAACGGAATCATCACAAAATACGAGGTATCTTATCACCTGATGTCAAATGTAATAGGTAAGTATATCTGTTCTTGTCTTGTGGTGGTTTCATAATGTTAATAGTATTGTGATCTTATTTATTTCAAAAGGTTTGAAGTATAAATATTCTATTCGCAGGTGCTAGTCACAGTTTCCAAGTGATATTACCAGGGGATACGCATTACTTCATTGCGGACACTTTGAGGGAAAACGTAAAATACACATTTAAAGTTAAAGCGATGACCAGGATAAACTGGGGTCCAACCATTGAAGGAAATATTACCACAGGTCCCCAAATAGGTTGGTTCTTAATTTTCTGTGTTAGTATTGTAGTATCTGCTGTTTAAACTTTCGGTAAAGTAAATGCTTTCGAATACAATGCACAATATATAAGCAGAATGAATTCACGACCATTTGTACAGGGTCACCAGAAAAACCCGAAAGACCCACACTTCAGAAAGGCGACACCTCAGTGACTATTCTTTGGAATAATGCAGATCATGGTAGTTCAGCAATCAGCGGTTATATTGTACAGTCCAGAGAAAAAGGGTGTAAGTTTCTTGTTTCCAGCTTGAACGAGGCTTTTAAATGCAGCGCTATTTGTATACCTGTGCTATTTTAAAATGCGTCGCTGGGAATACAAATTTTGCTTAACTAACTAAACTAACTAACTAAAATTGTATGTCTTTCAAAATACAAGACCTAATGTTAGAGATTTTATTTCAGACGATGATTGGGAAACTCTGATGCAAATAAGCAATCCACATCCCGAGGCCACTGTCAGCTTCTATAATTTGAAACCCAACAAGGAATATCAATTCAGAATCATCGCCGTCAACGGTCACGGAATCAGTGAACCAAGTCCGGAGTCCGCGTTTCTCACCACGCTCGGTACAAACAGAAATACCTATTTATAACAATAACATGGTGGCACTTTTTTAAAATTTTATCAAACAACATGCGAGACCAGGGGATTTTTAGTCGCATCTGCTGCTGAGCAGAGTGACTTATCTTCTGACTTTGGTGTCTGCTTGCTTGCTTGCTTGTAAACAGAGAATTTATTTTCAACTATGACACCAAGATGACTCACAAGACTGATTTCAAATATTGATACTAGAGGGCACTCCATTTTACTTAATGACACACAGATGTGCTTAATTACACCACATGTGCTTAAAAGAAGAAGCAGATTATTGAATGCTAAAAACAAGTGTGAATACTAAGAACAAGCAAATAAATAAATGTTTGAAACAATTATAAATGATGATTGCTAAATGACATCACATATGCTTAAAGGAGAAGCAGATTATTGAATTTTAGCATTTGTTAATGATTGTTTTGGCAATCATTTGTCAGTGCTTAAAATAATATGAATGCTAATAACAAGTAAGTAAATGAATACTAAAACAGTCATCAGTGATAAGAATAAGTAGGTTAATAATGCAAGTATTATTAAATTTAATATTACTCAGTATAACTTATATAATGTTAATATCACTCAACATAATATTACTTTGTAACATATCAACATATATCAGTGTTGAAATTAATATTACTTAGTATCACTTAACATAATATTATCTAATACAACTTAGTATTGCTTAATATTATTTTACTTACAATCACTTAACTTTACTTATTACATCTGAGTGAATTAGTATTACATTGGTTAATATATTATTACGATTCAGTATTACTTGATATTACTGCAACTTAGTGCAGGTGCGACACAATGCTGGTAGGCATTCTTGTTAGTTTTTATAATTTGCTGATTTTAGAAGTGGAGAAGAAACCATTTTACCAACAGTGGTGGTTCCTCGTCATTGTGGCGTTAACTGGTGTAATACTCATCATTATAGTCATATCCCTTCTCTGTCTTACCGGCAGGAGAAAAGCCGTAAAATATAAAGGTAAATCGTAAATTAATATGTGATGCAGTAGTATTTTCAGCCACATGAGGAAAAGTGTACTTTTGTGGTAGGTAATGATTATTTATTTATCGTCAAAGGGAAACAGCCATAGATCGTTATGCAGATGCGAATTCTTAACTATTAATAAAATATGCGTATGGGTTATTATTAAACCTAAGCTGTTGCAACATTGAATAGGGACATTGAGCTTTTGTAAGAATTAGCTGTTTGAAATTTTTACGTAAAAAAGGACTGTGTGAGAAATTGTGTAATGATTTGGCTTAACAATTTTTAACAATTCTCTAACTATGTTTTCGGAATTTGTAGACGCAATACCTAAAACAACCATTCATTTATCAAACCACGTGGATGACTCGCAGACTCATATTGATGAGGATGCAGGATTTAGTACAATTGATGCTCGGTCATCGCAGCGGCGAAGTCATAGGAAACCGCCACGAGTAACTCCACTTCCACCTTACACCAGGTAAACGTCCAGTTGTTTACTGAGAGGATAATTCTTAATCAGCCTTAAAAATTAATCCACCAATATTCTAAAAATTCAGAATCCCGGTGTAACCCACCATGAAAGATAAAAGATATCTTGTAACTTTCAGCCGTCCACCTCGCCCATCACCTGGAAGTGTTAATTACTCAGATGAAGAGACCAAGTTTCCAGATGAGGAGAGTAGTACTCTCTCCGAAAAACCGTCCGATCTCTCGGACGATAACTCTCAGGTAACCTAAACTGATCATATTTCTCTCGTCTTGAGTACAATGTACAGTGAAAACTGACTAACCTGCTTGTAACGAAAACAAATGAAAATGATGAAATAGGCGTTCTTATTTCAGGCAAGTGATAGTGACGCGGAAGAGAAACTTCCACCACCGCCATTTACAAGTCATTATGTAAACGGTGATGTTCAGCAATCTTGGCCACGAGGTCATACCAGTCATTATGGTGGTGCAGCGCCACACCACAGTCAACATGGTCTCCCTGGCCACCATCACCATCAGGGGCATCACAATCCAGCAGCTGCATACAGTTATACAGACTCTGAAGCAGACAGTAATTATGCTGTTACTCTCAATGGAGGTCACATCATTATGAACAATATGGCTGGTTCAAGAGCACCTCTTCCTGGGTTCTCGTCGTTTGTTTAGAGAACTTGTCTGTTGCTTCATCCCGTTCCGTCATCTGTATCGTTTACCGTTTTTGAGATCATTTTCAATGCAACAAGAATCGCTGAATACGTATCATGATGCACTGGATCTCACGTTCTGTTGCGAAATACTCAATTCATATCAGTGTCACCCTTGTTTGGTGAAGTGTGCTTGACTGAAACGCGTGTGTCATTGAAATCAACCAGCACGAAGTGCTTCCATGACTGTGTGTTTGTTGGATAAAAACTGCATTTAGGATGTTTGGTATTCAGAGTTCTGTGTTTCATTTTAGTGTAATTTATTTTTGTTGTTTAATGCAAGGAAGCATGTCTCTTGAATGATGTGCTGAACGTTGCCAAAGAAAAGTAGGAGTGGATAGCTTGAAACGTTGAGCTAGCAAGGTCCAAATGTCTCTTCTGCAGGCTGTCCTGGCTGGCGGCCGTGATTTAAAATGCTCATATCCCAATAAAAACATATACTGTGATGTTAAAAAGCCTTTAATAATACTTGAAAAGATTAGCATATGCATAATACAGTGAGCCTTCAAGATAAAAAAAGAAAGTGCTTTAAAGAATTGAAAGTGAATGAGAAATAATGTATGTTAGCAGCAGCGGAATTTAAACCATGATTGGACATAGATGAAATGTGCAGCGTAATTTACGAAAACGTATGTAACAAATCAGCGAGCTCCGTCCCAACTGCTCTTCGTTGTTTTCTGCATTAATCCAGAAAAAAAATTGAGAATTCAATAAAGCAATCAATTGTTTTTTAAATTGTAAGTGCAATATTAAGGTTAGTACACACAGTTGTTACAAGTTAGCGTTTTTATGTTACCGTTGGCATGAAAGTGGAATAGAATTTCACGGATTAGAATAGTGACGCCCCAAAACAACAGAACTGTTTCAAGTGAGTTCATGAAATGACTAGGCCGTGTCTCTGATACGTCGTGTTCTGTGAGGAAGCGTCGTTTTCAAACACAGCGTCACCTGTTTGTTTCCATTCAGATGTAGGCGTAGTCACCATGAATTTATGCGTCAATTTTACTGTCATCATACTGTTTCATTTAAGTATTTTATGATATTTTTTTTGTTTCGAAAAGAAAAATGTATGTCATCCTTTCCTATACACATGTACGTACAAAAGGGCAATATTTTATTTGCAAGGAAAATTTTATCTTGCCTATTGTGTTGAATTATACAGTCTTATTTTCTAATTTATATTTGTACAAGTAGATCTTGTATAAGTTCGTTTACATTTTCAAGTGAAGATGTAGTATGTATTTCAGTTTCTAGTTTATCTCCTCATCAAATCCTTCACTGAATGATATGTATGATTATATCATTCCACGGAATCATAATATTTTATGTCGAGACTAACAACATCATGCTGTATTTAGTATCTTCTATGGTACTAAATAATTTTATGGAAATGATACCGTGTAGGTACATGAAATGGTAACATATTTTGTGTGATATAAATGTATCTGAGGAAAACTGAAATCATCCAGGTCACCTCCATTTTCCGTTGAATTCCAATTCCGCTCCACTTTACATTTATTTCAAAGAAAGGGTGTAATTTTTAAACATATCTACAACTTTCTTGCCAACAGGGAAACGAGTGAATGGTGACAAATTTTGTGTTTGGAATTAAAATTTCAAAATACTGCTTGAGACACCGGGGTACAAATTAATAATCATACACGAAGAATGATTTTATCTTCACCGCAATTCTGGTGTCGGTGCTACTGTACGTCCATAAAAATCAATGACCTTTGTACATGGAACAATGTAGGCACTTAGTTTTTACATACTCCAATGTATATTTTGTACATTAATATTTTTTGTACATAATGTTTTAATAAACATTCCTGTCAAATGCCACTTATTTTCTAAATTGTTTTACAATTGAACGTACCGGTGAAAGTAAACAATAAAAAAATAGCCTTGATTTTGGGATATATTTAATTACTCTTGGAAGCAAGAAATTGGTACATACTCGCCTTGACAGGCTCGTAGTTTTCCAGGTGAATAAATATCCCATCGTGTAACTTTTACATAAAAAGTACAGTTTGTACTGACATTTATGTACTTAATCTTTGATGCGAATTAATGCTGAGTTTTTAAAGAAAGAAATTTACGTATGTTTCGATGATTTCACAACGCAATACGAGCGGTCAGTACAATCGTTGCTGGGCCAGCTACATCCACTCTGCCATCATCCCTCATTGCCACGCGCAAGTCACCTCCACGTTTGGAATACTGCCGAGCTGTAAGGATAGGGAAAAATGCTGTTAATTTATTTTCCAGTTTGTTTACTTCAAATCAGTATAATTTGCTGATTACCTTGCAAAATATACTTGAAAAATTTACCATATAGTTTCTTCTTGCCGAGCTGCTTGGACCAATACGGTGTCAACATTGTGTGAGCTGATCCTAAGTAGAGTAAAAAATAAACCTTCATTTCAAAAAAGATAAATTGGACAGTTTCATAACCTGTAGCAAATTCAAGTACCCTAAATACCATTGCAGCAATCATTACTCATTTCCTTCATCTTAAATCACAGTCATCTGTCCATTTGGAGTAAAGTTGTGCTCAATGTACAGTTCAATGATACGAACAACCTCGTATCGTAAACACAAAAGAAAATCCTAAAGCATTCAAGCAAAGAATAGTACGTTCTGAATTAGACAATTTCTGTCGTTCAAAACATTCTATTGAAAACTTTCAATTACTTCTATTTTACACTTGGTCCTTGCATGGGATTGTTTTGCTGACGAAGGACTTTGTATCTATTTACCTGTAACTGGATCCTCGTTTATCCCCACCCATGGTGCAAAATATCTCGATACGAAATCATACTGTTCGCCGCTATCGTCAACACACCCATTCTCTTTTGAACCTTTCAATGTAAGAATGACACCTCTGATTTTGCCCGTGCGTTCCGCAGAGACAAATTTGTCCACTGCTGGCTTGTGTGCCTCAAGATCAGCCCTGTAAACAAATGTTTTCCTTTTTAAAGTCGATTCTTATCCCTAAATGTAACACAACCTGAATTTGATATGCTTTGAATTTAAAGTTGTTTTTTTTCATACGAATGTTAGACAAGAACCTGTCGTTACGAGAAAAAAAGCTTACGGCTGTTCGAAATACAGTTCTTTTTCCTGGGATGTTTAGCCTAGGTGCTCAACAGCGGGTCCAGCAGGTGGAACCAAATTGCTTCATGTTCGTAGAGATTTTTGGAGAAAATTTGCGATAGTAAGCACGCCCCACCCTCTTCTGCCATGAGACTTTTTCCTCAAATTTATCTTTAGATGCATCGTATTCGTTTTAATGTGCACTATTTATTAGTTGATATTAAAAATTGAATTAAGTTAATGAAAACAATTGTGGAACATTAAAGGCTCGTTCACACGTTGCGTTTTTTTCCAGTTGCGACTGCGTTTTTTTTATCGCAGAAAATGGATTATACAGGTTTCTATGGAGGTGTTCACACGTTGCGTTTTTGCATCGCTGCAATGCAATTTTTTTTGCGTCATCGCAAGGAAATGGATACAGTACCCATTCTGTGCGTTTGCGATTGCGTTTTTTAAGTGCGTTGCAACGGGTTGAAAAATTTTAGCGCCTTTTCAGCTGTTTCTAATGCAACTTTTTCTCTTTAAAAATGTCGTCTGCTTCTGTCAAAAATTATTAAAAATACGTTAAAAATGCCTTTGCGACCTATTCAACGAAATAGGCGGCTACCTGAACGTAGAATGCTTGCTGAAAGAAGGCAGAGACGCATTTTCTTTGTCTTTATGTTCTGGCAAATGCAGCAAGT
>JBCAUG010122023.1:0-21194 GCA_038406175.1 Haplosyllis leylae | reverse complement strand
TTTTGAAGTTCTTTTTTTGGGGACATGAATCCCTGGGGATAGGTCGGCTATGCAGCGGGCGGTATGCCTCTTGCGTTCACGCAGGAGGACTTTCTTGTTTATAAATAAATTCATTACATGGGATGGAATGGTCGACATTCAAATACCGGGTATGGTACAATGCTACACCCTGTCTCTCGTTCCCAGACCCGTGACGTTAGCCTTCCTGATCGTCGGAGTTCCGTGTATCGTCATCGGTGTCCTTATCTGCTGCCTTGCGGTGTACCGACGCTGTGTGAAGCACGGCCTACTGGACAGGTTCCCTGGTCGGTCTACCGAGGGTGGGGATGATGACAACGTCGCCAACGAGGTAAACGAACTGTATCTATTATAAATATTGGATCGAACTGTCATCCGATGATACTGCTCGTGAGGATTTCAGTTTGATTTAAATTCTCATTGTAAAGTATTAAATACATTTTTTTATTTCTCCTTTGTCAATTTTCCCTTCAGAATACAGAAGACTTCGCACCTCCTCCAACCTACCAAGATGTATCAGGGGCAACAGATCAGTTGCCTAGTTACCAGGATGTACAGACAGGGAAATACGTGGAGCTGTCTCCCCAACGACACAACAAGGATGCTACAGAACTAGCTCCCTTTTAGAACAATAAAGACCCTACCTCAAAGATCACCAACAGAAAGGCAGAAAAGTAACAATTTAACTGTGGCTCATTCATCTGTTGCTTTACGAAAGGTAAGACTATTATTTTACCTGATGTGAGATTGAACCCATACACTGTCAGATTATTAAAACAAACATCAGAAAACTTAGAAAAACTGTTATTGATCAGTGGTCACGAAGTTGGCCATCTTGGATGGCAGCATCACAAAAATAGCCACATGGTTTTCCAATGCGTGGTTCAATTTGAACCAAAGTGGGTTCAAAGTAGGTTGATATTTTAAAAAGTTAATGCTCACTCAGATCGAATCGAATTGTATTTTCCAGAGGTTTAAATCATAATGTCATGATCAATTCATGATTTCAAACAACGATAGGGAGCACGTTTGCTTAATTAGACATTATTCATCATCATGCATGTAGAATCCTTCTGGGATGTCTAAATAACATTGATTAAAACTTAATTTGTCTCCCCTTTCCGATTAACATCCGTATTCGTAGCAAACGACCTGAAGTTTTCAATTGTTTTACCAACCACGCACGCAGCACGAGGGAGGGTAATATTTTCACTGGCGTGTGTAATTTTGTTCACAGGGTGAGGAGGGCCAAACCCCCTCCCACCCGCGGATCATGAGCCACCTGACACCTCTCCCATTGGACCATGAGCCACCTGACCCCGCGCCTCTCCTCGTAATATTAATGCGAGGCTTTTGTTCTAGGAAGCATTCACAATGTCCGAAAGGCAAATTCTTATCCACTGAAATAGGTACGTGAGGCCCAGAAACATATAATCGATGCCATGCAAATGACCGCTGTTGCCAGTTCCTCTGTTTTTATCTCACAGCAGTGCGAGCTGTCTCCTGCCTTCCCCAACAACTCCGCCAATTATCTTCCTGCCGAAGCTATGTTAGTTGCGTCCGATGTTTGCGTAGTAATTCGGTACAGCCACCATACGAACTGACGCATGTAAAATGGATTAATAAATATCTATATTTCGACCTCACATAAGTGTCGAGTTAAATAATATATCAAAGAAGACGATCCAAAATAAAGAGGTCAAGAAACACCAATAAAATGCCAAGATCAAAAGATCGTGCGACGAAGAGCAAAGCACCAAAGGTCAAGAACAATGCAAGGAAAGTAACAGCAGATGGCAACACAACAGTTCCAAAACAAATGGTATGGAATTCATTACAGGTTGGACACGGTTAATTCGAACACGGTTAATACGAAGTTCCACTTAATTCAAAGTTTTTCACTACAGACTGTCTTATCAGTTAATGCTAAAATGCACTGTTAATTTGAATTCCACCTATTTCAAAGCAAAACCTTGCCGACGAATCAGTTCGAATTAACCGTGCCCGACCTGTATTATTCGATTCCTTTGGAATGTGATCCAGCTTCAGTGGTAATTGTAGGGAAAAATTCACATTTTATTTAACAAAAGAATATGCTGTTGCGTTGTTTCATCTTTACAGCTGTTACCATTTTTTTCAGATTTTAGATGTTCTGTCAGGAGTTGAGAATCCTTTGCAAGAACAAAATGACAACAACATTTCAGTGTGCTTCTTTTGGGTGAATGTCCAACCACCATCAAAGGATGGCGCATTTGACTCATACATCACGTTCTTGGAGAATGAATTCCTCACAGATATGACCCTTTTGGTTGGTCCTGGTCAAGTTCCCATTCGAGTCCACAGAGTTCTTCTTGCTGCTCACTTTCAGTACTTCAGGTCCATGTTCTCAGTTGGACTGAGGGAATCAGCCTCAGGTGAAATACATCTACCATTTATTGATCCAGAGGACTTGAGGTTAATTCTGAAGTACGCCTACAGTGGAGAAGCAAATTTAAGCAAAGAGAATGTGTTCAGGATGGCGGTCATGGCTAATTACTTTGGATGTGACA
Organism: Haplosyllis leylae; assembly: GCA_038406175.1. Lineage (NCBI taxonomy): Eukaryota > Metazoa > Annelida > Polychaeta > Phyllodocida > Syllidae > Haplosyllis > Haplosyllis leylae. The sequence continues at coordinate 18,627 of JBCAUG010122023.1, read as the reverse complement.
ATCTCCTGGATAGGTGCTGCACCTTTATTAAAAAGTTCGTCAACTTAAAGAACTGTGTAATATTGTTTGAGATGGTATCTCAACTGAACATCACCAAACTGAAGAAGGACTGTTTTCTGTTCATAGTTGATAAAATAGAAGAAGTAAACAAAGATGACCTTTCTACACTTCCAGTTGACTTGCTCCTTGAAATCGCCCAACATCCCGCTACCGCGATTCTTATTGATTTTGGAGACATGGAAAAATATCTGTTTAATTTACTGTGGGACAGAGTCAAGTACTTTTCAAAGAAGAAGAAAACCACATTGATACCAAAAATCTTAAAAGCATTTCACCTGCCTGTCACAGATTAACGCTTCTTGTTCTTGCTTAACAAATTCGAACACATCCCAGAAGCAAAGGAACTGATCATGAAGGCTGGAGAGGAGATAGATCCCTCCGAGACACGAGAGTGGTATCTTGGACGTTGTTCTAACGTTGCACGGTACAATATCGGCACAAGTGATAAACCGATTGAAGTGAATGGAAATAAGATATACGGGCACTCTGGGTCTGCTCTGATCAAAGGATTTCCGTTCTTCGTCCACTGGACATCTTCGCCGCAAGGGAACGAGTACCAGTACCACGTTGAGAGTCCAGTGGCCATAGAACACCTTGGGCTACCATACAAGGTCATCGTAAAACTCCAGATTGATCAGGAATATGTACATGTAAACACTTACCACAATGGTATTGTGGACAGAGTTCCTGTCCGAAGAAAAGGACAACTCTGGAAAGACCGGATGCGCGTGAAAGTTCAACTTGAATAAATACCCGAGACAAATTATGTAACAAAAATAATTATTTGGAATATTTTAGATCCTCCTATGTAACTGCAAGAGGTTTATCGCCCACGGCGTAGCAAGCACTTGTTCTGCTATCCGGGGGGTATCCTTGTCCTTGCCGGGGGAGGGGTTTAGTCCCTGTCCTGATCAGGGGTACCCCTTTCCAAAGCAGCACCAGAGACAGCAATTTGGACAGGACTAGGGGCCCTTGGAAGGGACCTGGAACCAGAGACCAGGCTAGCCCTGCTCCCCTGTAATCTGAGAAACAAACTGAAAACATTACGTTCTTGTAACCTTCCGTTGCGGGCGGTAATGACAGGCTTTAACTTTTGTATCTAAAGGAAGTGTCTCAGCAAGAACGTGATATAATGTTTTAATGGTAAATTTTCAAAAATTTGAGGATTGCACATTGAGGACATTTCTTTGTCCGTTACACTGGTCCTCAGATTGTTATGAAAACTAATTAAACACGTACAAAGTACCGGTCACACCTAGTGACAATAATGCTATTTCTTCTAAGTTAACCTGAAACGGAAACAGAACACAAACTGAAACACCCTGCCGGAAGATTATCCAATTCTGACTCGTTGGTAAATAATTGTATTATTGATGTCTGTGAGAAATTCGTTTTAGTTCAGTCAGAATTTGGTGTTCCAAGAACGACTAAATTTTTTCTGGTAGACCTCAATTATACAACTATTCAGAAACGAGTCAGAATTTGATGTTCTTCCATAAGTGTTGGTGGGGAAAGGTGAAATGGGCAGATACTTAAAAGATTTGTACCAGACGTAAACTATTACTATTCAAGATGCTGGAATCATTTTCGATAAAGTTGACACCAGGAGTAAGTTATGTTATTTTTTCTTCTTATTCCAGAAAAACTGAGCTATGCAAAACATCTTATTGAAAGAGAAAAGAATAACATATTTCTTTAAAATGTTTCCGCCAATTGTTTCACAAAAACTATCAAATGTTGACAATTGTAAAAGGTGGCTCCAGGGATATCCACTGTGCTCATTATGAATGGAAATGACAGTCAGCGCAGGAACAAAACCTTTGAATTGAGTAAAAGTCACCGATTCTTTTTACAACCTGCTTTGTACTGTTTATTCGGGGAAAAGAATAAAATATTTTCTTGAGCAATTTCAAAGTGGTTTGCAGTCATGATTAATTATTATTTCAAAATAAATTCCAGAACAAGAGAGTCCTCCTGCGTGAACGCAAGAGGCATACCGCCCGCCGCGTAGCAAGTGCTCGCTCTGCTGTCCTATGGGGGGGGGGGGGGTACCCAAACCGTAGCTAGGAGGGCGGTACCTCATCCCTAGCTGGGGTGAGGGTACCCCAACCCTAGCCAGGATACCCCATCCCTGACCTGGCTGGGGGGTGTACCACACCTGACCTGGGTGGGGGGGTGGGGTACCAACCCCCTGTGAACAGACAGATGCCTGTGAAAATAGTACCTTGCCAGCGGTGGATCTAAGATTTTCCAGACGGGGGGTGCCCATCCCCAAGGTGGGGGCGCCAACCTATTATTTTGCCAAATGTTTCCCGAAAACTGCATGAAAAAGAAAGAAATAGGACCCAGGGGGCGCGCGTCTCTAGCGCCCCCCCCCCTTAGATCCGCCACTGCTTCCCGTCGTACTACGTACGCGGGAGGTAAAATATCAATTGCTCAAAGTCATTTGACAATTTGCAATTGAAAAACTAGTTGGTTTCAATTTTACAGAAATTTCATTCTTGAGATTTTGAGACACTTTTGCTGGGTGTTCTCTGCTAGTCTGATGTCTTGTGAAACCAATTCCTGTGACTAAAAACATCGTGGAATTCATAAGGAGGGATTTGTTCCGATTTTTTAAACAAAAATGGGCCCCAGACCTGTCAGACTAGTGTATCTGCAAACTAAACCAATTTTGAAGAACAAATTTATCAAAATTCCCAGAAATTTTTATATTGAAATAGGTATTTGATAATGTGCCTACATAAATGTAAGTTAGATTTTTTGAAGAAAAAGTGGTAGAATGCATATTTGACAGTTAAAAGTGCAAGAGCTTTTGAGGCCCTAAGTGGGCCCCAGACGCCTTGCTTACAGAGTAACATATATGCAAACTATACCAAATGAATAAATAAGACCCTTGATTTTTTCAGATAAAGAAAAGGAAAATTACTTCTGTCAAAATCTTTCATATTGAAATAGATATTTTGTAATGTACCCACACAAATGTACATTAAGAAATTTGGAAGAAAGTGCCAGGATGTGTGGGAGAATGCATATTTGACAGTTAAAATGCAAGAGCTTCCAGGGCCCTAAGGTGGGCCCAGGACCCCAGCCAATATTTTCTCGCTTCAGTGGCCCAACTCTGCTTTGCTATGTCGGCAAAAACTGGGAAAATATTTCTGGGCCCCCCCTTGACCAAATCCTGGATCCGCTACTGCTATTTTCTTAACAACAAAGCAATTAGAAACAGACTCCGTTTCAGTGCAAGGACTCTTGACTCAAACTTGTTATCGCCAAAAAAGCAAAGACTTTAGACTCAATCTCAGGATATTGCTGCCCCTCAGTAGTGACGTCACCTCAGACTGTGTCGTTGGAAATATTGTAGACTCCATGAAAATTCTCGAAACTTTTCTCATTGTTTTAGCAAAATAACACCTCGAACTGCTGGAAAAATTCAACATCAAGAGGAACTTTATCTGGTGAGTTGGACTCAAGGAAGAACGGCGTGTTATGCGGTGGTTGATAAGGTACAATAAATTGTCAAAGGTCATGTTAAAGAAAGATGGCAACCGTCAGCATGTTTGTGCCGCCTAAAATTGAGAAATAAAATCCATTGGGGTGCTATGAGAGGTCATGCGTGCAACAAGTCACAAAACAAAAAGTGGTGATTGCCAAAGGCAACAACAGTACACATGTGATATTTTTGAGGCCATGCAGTCGCATTGACAGGTGTGTGCAGTCGAAAGACAAGAGTTTTCTGATAACATCTGGCAAAATTGTGTATTGGCGGCCCTCTGGAGGGTCAACATCCTCCAACAGAGATTCTTGAATCATGAATTCCCAACCCCCCGCCCCCGATGATCTGCCCCTCTAATCCGTAAAATTCCCCCTAATACCAGGTGCACAATGCCAGTATTGACTCAGAATACTTGTGGAATCGAAACGACATCCCTGAATCCACATACGTCATCCAGCCCCACATCCACCTACCCCAAACAATTATGTTGTATTTTCATAATTGACTTATATAGTATATATGCTCGGTGGTCTGTTAACAAAATAAAGGTTTTTAATTGGACATTGTTGATCATGTGACTGGTCGATTTAGCAGTAAACTTTTATATATTAATTTGACACCATATTTTCATAAAGAATGCATATAATATAACCTAAATCATTCATTTTCCAGTCAATTGTTCAAAAATATAGACCATCAATGTTTAAATGGACCATCAATGAGATATCGACCATTGCTTCGCTTGGTTGATGTCCATCTTGGTCTATATTTTTGTAAATTGACTGGAAAATGAATGATTTTTGCCATTAACAAGAGCTGACCCCCGTCTGCGAATCAACGATTACTTGAATTCTATGCCTTTTATCAAGAAATGTTAGATTGGTGATTCTAAAGGAAAATCCGAAATATGCGCCAATGGTGCACTAACCAGTTACGTTTATTCCTTAAAAACCTGTCAATTCAGATGTCGGAGATGGATTTGGATCTGGACAATTTAATCCTAGGTGAACCAGCAACACGAGACGGCACGACATTTGATGTAGAAAAAACAACATTAGAGGGCAGACTAACAGACCGGAAGAGCGACACCCTGAAACCCACAGCAGAAGATACTGATGCACTGAAACGTACACCAGAGGGCAGTGTGACGGAGCAGGAGATTGACATACTGAAACTCACAGAAGATACTGATAGAGTGAAACGTATACTAGAAGGCAGTGTGACAAAGTATGAGACCCTGAAACCTATGGCAGAAGATACTGATGCAGTGAAACATACACCAGAGGGTAGTGTGACAGAGCAAGAGATTGACACCCTGAAACCTATGGCACAAGATACTGAGAGAGTGAAACCTACACTAGAGGGCAGGGTGACCGAGCAGGAGATTGACATTCTGAAACCCACAGCAGAAGATACTGATAGAGAGAAACGTACACCAGAGAGCAGGGACACTGAAAATCCAGGGGATCCTATCAAGGATGGCAGCAATACAGAGCAACCAAGACTAGTAGCCAGTGAGGCAGAGAAACATATACTAGAGGGAAGTGATACAGAGAAACCAACATCTAGTGGCAGTGATTCAGGAAAACTAACACCATATGACAACGATAAAAAGAAACTGACACCAGATGGCAACGAGACAGAGCAACGTACACATGATGGAAGTGATGCAAAGAAAGTGACACCTGACAGTACAAACCGCTTAAAAGCGACACCAGAGGGTGGTGGGATAGGGACATCAACACTAGATGGCGTTGACAGAGAAGATCACATGGTAGAGGGTAGCGAGATGGGGAAACCGACACCAGAGGGCAATGATGTAGAGATACCGACTCCAGAAGACAGTTACACATTGCAAGCGACACCGGATGGCAGTGATAGAGAGAAAGCCACATCGGCGGACATTGTCATAGATGACAGAATGAGTCGCGAAGCGTCCACACACGTAAATATGGTAAGACGTTTCCTCAGTTGTAGTCTAGGGGTGTGTTAATTGTAGAAGAGGTTTCCCTCAAAGCTGAAAAAGAGTTTCCCAGAGTGGAACGAAAATACAGTGAAGTCAGCGAATTCACCCATTCAGATAAATCACTCAAGCATGATTTAATGGGGGCAAGTACAGTAATCCTTTAATTTTTAAAAGATATTTGGTGCTGAATTTAAACTCAAATGTGTTATAACAGGCCTCGTTCATTAAAAAAGTGATAATGTCTAGCGGTTTTACAATTGACCGTGCATTCTCACTTTATTTTTCTTACCTACTTTAGATTCTAGATTGTTTGGATAGATTACCGAATCCCTTGACAGAAGAAAGAGTAGACAACAGTGCATCAATGCAAACTTTTACACCCGATGATCTTCCAGTGTCGGGGGATCTTCTCAAGATGGTCGCCGGGTTCTGGAAGGAGCAGTTTTTAACTGATCTTACTTTGCTTGTGGGACCAAACCAAACTCCTATCAAAGTCCACAGACTTATACTGGCAGCCCACTTTGAGTACTTCAAGGCTATGTTTTCAACTGAGCTAAAGGAGTCAACCTCACCTGAGGTGTATCTTCTTTTTGTTGGTCCTGAGGACTTGATGGTACTTCTGAACTACGCTTACAGCGGAAAAGCAAACTTGACCAAAGAAAATGTCTTCAAAATGGTGGTCATGGCCAATTACTTTGGATGTGAAAATCTCATGGAAAGATGCTGTAACTTCATCAAAATATTCATTAATTTGCAGAATTGTGCACAATTGGTTGAGATTGCATTCCAACTGAATATCATCAAAATGAAGAAAGACTGCATTCTTTTCATTGTGGATCATCTTCTGGAAGTTAAACAAGATGACATTTCTACACTTCTGGTTGATCTGCTGCTTGAGATCATCCAACATCCGGCTGCTGTCATTTCTCTTGAAAGTCCCACCCAGAATGAGGAAGAGCTTTTTTATTTGGTTTGGGGCAAAATTAAATCTTTGTCGAAAGAAGAGGAAGCCAAATACATAACCCAAATATTGAAGGCAATCCACCTGCCAGTGACCATGAAACATTTCCTGTTTTTCCTGCTGAGAGAATTTGAACACATTCCAGAGGCAAAGGAACTGATCATGACTGCTGGAGAGGGGATTGATCCCACTGAAATGAGAGAATGGTACCTTGCCCGTACTAAAAACAGTGCCTGGGTGCAACTTTTTGAATCCTACAAACCTATGAAAGTAAATGGTATCACAACTTATGAGTACTCAGAATGCATACTCATCGACGGATTCCAGTTCTTTGTCTATGCAACTTCACCCAATGAGAATGAGAGATTATATCACGTGGAGAGTCCTATGGCAATAGAGCATCTGGGGTTGCCTGGTCAATTACTGGTTCTGTTGCGGCTGGATTCGCAATGGGTTCCAGTGAACACATACGGCAATGGAATGGTGAGAAAATTTTCAATCCCAAAACCAGGGGAGCTGATCAAACGTTGGGTGGGTTTGAAACTGCAGGTTCTACCTGTCGCTTAGAGACTGTTGGACGCTTTCAACAAGAACTTAAGATGTCGTATACATCAAGTTGGATCTGTTTTGAAGCGGATATTCCGATCAGTTTCTAATGTGACACTGTACGAAAACAAGACTCGTTGGATGCTGATTGTGAATTCCTATAATTGGGAATGCAATTCAAGTGAAGTTTCATCCGACAATCGTGTGTCATAACCAGTTTCTAGCATATTAATAGTTGAGACACAATGGATAAATAACGATAGTTTGTAAGCACAAACTTTGTGTCGAAAGACGTTTTCATTTCTTTTGAGGCAATCTATCTAAAGTTCTGTTTACACGTAGCGTTTGCGTCTGCGTCAACGTCTACGTCAAGTTTTGTATTGAGTCAATGGTTGACACAGAGAATGGGTCTGAAGCCATTCTGTGCGTGTGTGTCAACGTCACCATAGACTCAATACAAAACTTGACGCAGACGTTGACGCACACGTTGCGTGTAAACAAGCCTTAAATCATAATTTGTCACGTACAAGCGAGAGGCAGACATCAAAATCTTTTCATGAACCATGTGTGGAGTCAGTAAGGACAGACAAACACAGTGGCGGATCCAGGATTTCTCAGACGGGGGGGCGCCAACCCCAAAGGTGGGGGCGCCAACCTATTATTTGGCCAAATTATTCCCAAAAACTACATGAAAATGAAAGAATTTGAACCCAGGGAGCGTGCGTCCCTGCCCCCCCCCCCATATCCGCCAATGGTGTTTGGCAGATTTCGGCTGGCAACAATAATATTACACCAATGGAATCGTATTCCCGAGAGGTTTTTCTGTTCATTTTATGATATTAGCGAATAAGTGACATGCCATACTCATCCAGGAACAATTGTGAAATTATAGAACCTTAGAAATCAGAAACAACTTTCAGTTTTAATATACCTATGACGTTTTGGCCGCAGAAAAGAAATCGCTGTGGTTGGTTGCAGAGTGATCATTTTACACTGTCAATTATCTGAGAGAAGGTAATTGCAGCTAAGTTACATAGAATTTTTATTTAAATATCAGTGACGTTAGCAAAAGAAAATGCCAGTATTTATTTGGTAACAAAAAGTCATGAACGAAAAACTTGATTGAATTTGACTGATCAACAGAAGCGTTTTTATTCAAACTGGAAATGTTATTGCATACTGCTTCTATGTTATCTGAACAGTTTTAAATGAAACGTTTTAAAACTATAAGTGAATAAAAATTTACCAAATAAGTTCACAGTGACTTCTTTATTAACTGATGCGAAAGCTTAACTTAAGACTCAGGATGTTGCAGCCACTTATGACGTCAGCGCAGACTGTGTCGCAAGAGAAATTCTAGAATATTAGCTCAGCACTGAAATAGATTGCACCACATTTCGACAGATTTGTAGAATTTCCAGAGCAATGATTCACTTGTAATCCGAGTTTCACAGAGTAAAGGCGTGTTTCAAACGAACTGATCAAATCTTCAAAAATCTGGAAGAGAGCAAAAAACAAAGATAAACTGAAAATCCTCATTTCACCGTTTCATTGAGATGGCTGAGAAGGACTTGGCAAATTTATCACTGGATGATCCAGCTACACCAGAAGGTCCTCTGGAGCCTGATTATAACCAGTTGAGCAGTGCCACAGAGAATCCGTCAACAGAGGGCAAGACTACCAAGCAAGCAGCACCAGAGAAGAGTGACACGTCATCACCAGAGGGCAGTGGCAGTAAAGCAGAGAAGAGTGACACGTCGCCACCAGAGGGCAGTGACAGTAAACCAGAGAAGAGTGACACGTCATCACCAGAGGGCAGTGGCAGTAAACCAGAGAAGAGTGACACGTCACCACCAGAGGGCAGTGGCAGTAATAGCCCCGTATGGGTTGACCAAGTAAGCATCATCCTCGCATTGTAGTTCAAGAGAATAAATGCAGAACATTTTGTAGTTTGTGGAAACGGCAACTTTTGAAAATCGTTTTACGACACGAATTTCTGTCAGATCTAGAAGTGAATTTCTACTCCTTGCTTGTTTTCTGTGTCAATTATTTGATGAACCAAATAACTCTTGGGGCCCGGTCGAACTTGACGATTCTATGTCCCATCCATGATGACAAAAACATGGATTTTGTCACACTATTGTGAACACTGCATGCAATATCAAATGATTTGCAAATGCAGAGACGGATCCAGAACTTCTCCTAGAAGGGGTGCCAACCCCCAGCCTGGAGCGCCTACCGAGTATCTTAATAATTTTTTTGAAAAAACTATGAAATTAAAGACATTTTCGTCCACAGGGGGCGCGCACCGAGAGAGCCCCCCCTCCAGATCCGCCACTGAAATGGAACCCTTACCCTTAAAATTTAAGTGGTGATAATTCTTAAAAATTGCATTGTTGCATTTCTATCGGATTTGCTTATCATGAAAATTCCGATTGTTGTGTGTTTTTAACTATTATCCACAAATATGTTGCGAGCATTATATTGAGGTATGCGGATCCAGGTAATAATTTCACTCAGGTCTGTCTGCCTGTCTGTGTATAATCTCAGAACTGTTAAAGCTAGAAACTTCATTTTCATGCACCTTGACCATATCTAGGTTAGGATAGAGTATCAAGGTCATGGGCCAAGGTCAAATGTATTTTTATCATATTTTACCTAATTTTGTATGTTTGTCATTCACTCAAGGTCAAGGGTCAAGGTCACTTAGTATCAAGGTCAAATGTACGTCTCAAATTATAAATGTCTTTGTAACCTATATGTTACAGGGACTGAAAGCGTTTTAGTTTTGATTTCAAACTTTCAATATCGTGTGGATTTCCTTGTGTGTTTCAGATTTTGGATTGTTTGGACGGGTATTCGAACCCCTTGACAGCAGAAAGTGAAGAGAACCAATCCTCAGAAGAAGCATTTTTACTAGAGGATCTGCCGATGGCGAGGGACGTTCACAACATGTTTGCCAAGTTCTGGGAGAAAGAAAACCTCACCGACGTCACTCTTCTTGTTGGAAACAACCAGGTTCCCATCAGAGTCCACAAAGTTATTTTGGCTTCACATTTTGAGTATTTCTGGGCAATGTTTTCAACTGAGCTAAAAGAGTCAACTTCAACAGAAGTGAATCTACCCTGTGTGGGTTCCAAGAACTTTCGATTATTATTGAAGTATGCTTACAGGGGAGAAGCAAATCTAACAAAAGAGAATGTCTTCAAGATGGTGGTCATGGCCAATTATTTTGGTAGTGACAATCTTCAGGACAGATGCTACAGTTTCATTAAAAGATTCACCACTTTGAAGAACTGTATAAAATTATTGGAGATGGCATTCCATCTGAATGACAACAAAATGGAGAAAAACGCTGTTCTATTCATAATCTACCATCTGGCGGAAGTAAACATAGTTGACCTCTCATCACTTCCGGTTGAATTACTCCTACAAATCGTCGGACATCCCGCGGCTGTGATCACTGTAGAAGGTTCGCTTGCTAACGAAGAATATCTTTTCAATTTAGTTTGGAATAAGATCATGTTTTCTCTTGGAGAAGAGGAAACTAAATATATTCCCAAATATATTCCCAAACTGTTGAAAGCTATTCATCTCCCTCTAACTAGTAAACACCTCCTGCTTCATCTGTTAAGAACGGTTGGTCATATTCCTTAAGCTGTGGAATTGATCCTAACATTCGACGACTTTATCGACCCAACTGAAACGAGAGAGTGGTATCTTTGCCGTCACAAAGATGTTGCCCCAATCTGGATTTCTAAGCAGTACAGTTTCATACAGGTGGACGGAATCACAACCAATACGTACTCCCCATGTGTTCTGATTAACGGTTTTCCGTTCTTCATTTATGATACGTCACCCAATGAGAATGAGACGGAATATCACGTGGAGAGCCTTGTGGCCATTGAACACCTGGGGTTACCTTATGAGGTTTATGTATGTTTCAATTTAGATTATGAGTGGATTATTGCAAGCGTCTATCGCAATGGAGTTGTGGACAAAACTCCAATCCACAAACCAGGACATTTGATGACAGGCTGCGTTACAATGGCATTGTGGTTTGCATCACCTCTCCGGGTACCAGTCCACGTTTTGATGGCAGACATGAATTCGCAACTACATCTAGTGACACCTGCTGAACAACATATTCCTATTCGTCCATGACGTGACACACACTTTGGTTGAAAACGAGATTGATCAGAACTCTGCGAATGGATTTGGAACGTTTTTTCTCATCCGTCAATCTTGTGCGGCACAACGAAGCATATTTCAATTTAATACATTAACTTTAAGATGCATTACAATTTGAACTTTTACCTCCATCAATGGTACTTTACCAATATTACGTTCATCTGATGAACACTGGTTTCTTGTCACAAACACAAAATCGAATTTTATGTATCTACACTTGCCAGCCTGTTGTCAATCGCTTTCACATCTTTTGCCATTTGCAACAACAGTGCGCTAAATCTTCTGGAATCTGACTGGGTAAGGTAATTGAGTCTGTTCCACACGTAAAAAATAAAGTTCTTGTGTAGGACCAAGATATACCGGTGAAAATAATTGTTTTGACTCTTGCGTTAAAGATTTTTAACAATTTTCAATTCACTTTATTAAAGAATGCGAGAAAAGAAGTGCAAACGATTAGACAAAAATTAAGATGTAACTCAAAATGGGAAGGACAAATATTCAAAAACAATGATATCCAACTCCACCCTTGTCAAGAAGTCTAAAAATATAAAGATTATAGAAGACGTTTAAATGTCACAAAAACCACCAATGTAAAAGAGTATTAGAGTAAATAAAGATGTTATGACTAAATGTAACAAAAATATTTCTCTGTTTAACAACAGATCGCTAGCTCGTTGCTTTGTAATGTGACGTCGATTTCACAATGATGTTGTGATGTCATAGAATGACATTGCTTTTTTTTTTTTCTTTTAACAAGCCAGGAAAAAAAATCATGTTTTTAATTCACAATGCATCGAGTCAAACGTTTTGTAACAACTTGTGAATAATGTGAACCACACCCCCAATCTCATTGAATCTGTCCAGTTTGCCCAAAATTACGTGTAAAGAAATCAAGCATAGTCTACCAACCTTCACATGAAGTGCATTGGTTTAATATTCAAAGTTTACACTATCACTTTTAAATACTACACTTCGCAATTTTTACAATTTGAGATATTCTGAAACAGTTTGAACCACAAGAAAGTCCTGCGTAAGCGTAAGAAAATTGAAACATTGTGCAAATAACCACGGAAAATAACCACAGCAAAAAGCGCCATCTCTAGTGAATATTTTCACACGACCGGAAGTTACGTAAACGTTCACCCGCGAAGCTATGTTCAGTTGAAAGACTTGTACTTCAATTCCCTAAGCCCAAGGATATCTGTTCACGAGAGACTCGAGATCTTAATGGTCACCAAGGTGAGTGAAGATGAAGGATAAAGGCGTAGATATTCAGTACTACTTTACAGAATTTAACATGGTCCAAAAACTCAAATATAGACTCTACAAAAAAACAAATAAAGTTAACAACTTTACAACTTTTTAGACAAAATATAATCAGGACAGCAGTGCAGAAAATGTAGATATGCACTTGATATTTACATATTTTATTTGCATGTAAAACAAAGATATCCAACTTAATAATGTGATAACGTTCAACCATGAGTAGAACATCCTGCAGTGAAACAATGTTACGGTTATGATTTATTGCTGCCACCGAGTGGCGTGATATGCTGCTTAGTATGTAAACGTAGGAATTTTGCACTGCAGAAACTTTGCGAATGAAATTCCCTTTGACAAAGGCTTTGTTAAAGTAAAGCTCCCGTCGCTCTGATTTTCTTCATTGTTATGCAGTTTACAGAAAAATTGGCCAAAGCAATATTTTGGAGCTCCCACCAGCACTGTGGAACTTCCATTTGGGTTTTTCGATAAAATATATCATGCCGAGAAAAGTGAAAGGTTTACTTCCATGCAGAAAATCTGAAACGATCTCAAAAATTTCCCAATATATTTGTGCTAGTATTTTTCCATTACAGTAACATTTTTTGGAACCCACAAAGCAAATATATTTGTTAAATTTTTTCCAAAAAAAACCCAAAAATATATTTGGTAAGATTTTAATTGTCAACCTTGATTAGCGGTTATCCACCTAGAAAAATAAAACTAAATGAGTTTTTCAAGAAAGGTACATTGTATGTACACCACAGGGATATCTTAAGGGTACAGAATTTTTTTGACCCTGATATGACCTTGACATTAACCTGGAAATTGGCCTTGGGATGACCTTGAACTTTTAAGTACTGACCGTAACTCAATTACTTAAATCCACATAAAATGTTCATATTTTGGTACAACTATCACACCACATACGTATTTTCAAAGACTAAAATTATGCGATTTTGTTTACAGATGGCAGATACTGAAGTTGCTACCCGTGATGGTAATGCAACACCAGAGGTCACTGACCAAGAGATAGAAGACAATGCATCGAAAAAGCTCTCCCAGAAAGACAGTGACAGCACAGCATCAGGATGTTCTGAAAGCGTTAAATTAATAGAATGGAATGAAAACGAGAAACTGTCCACAGAGGGCACTAACCACTCGAGGGAAATCAAACCAGATGCCAGTGATCCTGAATCATGTAACGAAACACTAACACCAGAGGGCACTAATATGTTGAAATTATTGCAAGAAAGTAATGCAATTAAACCAACAGCAGACGGCACTAATACATCATGCGACCGTGACTCAACGAAACAAGGACCAGAGGGCAGTGCAAAAAGGTCACGAGAGGATAATGCCATCCAACAGCCAAAAGAAGACAGTGTTACAAACAAAATATCATCAGAGGCCAATCTGACAAACAGCCCTACACCAGAGAGCCGCCAGACAGACAACCCTACACAGGAAGGCAGTCAGACAAACAGCACTACACCAGAGAGCAGCCAGACAGATGGTCCTACAGCAGAGAGCAGCCAGACAGATGGTCCTACATCAGAGAGCAGTCAGACAGACAGTTCTACACAAGAGACCAGCCAGACAGATGGTCCTACACCAGAGAGCAGCCAGACAGATGGTCCTACACCAGACAGCAGCCAGACAGATACCACTACACCAAACAGCAGCCAGACAGACACCACTACACCAGACAGCAGCCAGACAGACACCACTACACCAGAGAGCAGCCAGACAGATGGTCCCACAGCAGAGAGCAGCCAGACAGATGGTCCTACATCAAAGGACAGTAGTAACAGAAAACTGACAGCAGAGGGCGTTGGCATAGACGATGAAAAAGGAGCGGGCATTGAGATAGAACAACTATCACCAGAGGAGAGTAGCAATGAAAAACCGATAGCAGAGGACCTTGACATAGACAATACAACAGAAGCGGGTATTGTGAGAGAACAACCAACACTGGAGGACAAAAACAATGAAATATCAACACTAGAGGGCATTGAGATAAAACAGCCAACAACTGAGGACAGTAGCAATGTAAAACCGACAGCAGCGGACCTTGGCATAGACGATGCAACAGAAATGGGTAATGGAACAGAACAGCCAACACCAGACGATAGTGGCAATGAAAAAATGACAGTAGAGAGCCTTGACACAGAACAGCCAACGCCAGATGGCAAAAACAATGAAAATCGGACAGCAGAGGATGTTAAAATAGACGGCGAAGAAGAAACGGACATTGAGCCAACACCAGAGGGCAATGCCATTGAGAAATCGACACCAGAAAATAATGACACACCAGAGAGTAATGTTGTTGGGAATCAAGCGCCAGCGGGTAGTGTTACAGAGAAAGTGATACTGGAAGGCAGTGATGCAGAACAAACAACACCACAGTCTGCACAGAGCAGTGATACCGAAGAATTAGAGGACGGCGTGATACAGACATCAGTTGCCCCAGTGAAAATGGTAAGAATTGCTGTAATTCACTTCATGGGCTTTTAATGATGAAAGAGGGTGTTAAAGTCTTTAAAAAATCGTAAAAACTGTATAAGCCCCTCTATATTACTGTTCAAGGTTTCTTCACTTGTTTCAGATTTTGGATTGTTTGGACGGATTTGCAAACCCGTTGATGCAGGGAGATGAAGACAACAGCAACCCCGTCTACTGGGAAGACGATACGCTCGTCTCCAGGGATGAACTCCAGATGTACTCCAGGTTTTGGGAGGAGCAGTTCCTGACAGATCTAACTCTTCTTGTCGGCCCCAGGCAGGTTCGCATCAAGGTTCACAAGCTGGTCCTGGCTGCTCACTTTGAGTATTTCAGGACCATGTTTACATCGCAATATGTGGAGTCAATATCCAGTGAAGTGCATCTGCTGTTTATTGGTCCCGAAGACTTGAAGCTGATTCTGAGATACGCGTATTATGGCGAAGTAAATTTAACAAAAGAGAACATCTTCAAGATGGCTGTTCTGGCTAGTTATTTTGGATGTGAAAATCTAATGGGAAGGTGCTGTGATTTTATCACAAATTTCATTGATTTAGAAAACTGTGTGAAATTAGTTGAGATGGCTTTCTTCTTGGATATTTCAAAACTACAGCAATATTGTGTAGATTTCATTATTGATCATCTATCAGAAGTAAACAAGGGAGACCTTTCTGCACTTCCTTTTGAGCTGATGTGTGAGATCATCCAACATCCGGCTGCTGTGATTCGCAATGGAGAATCTGCACTGAATGAGGAAGCGCTTTTCTACCTAGTTTGGAACAAAGTAAAGTCCCTTCCGGAAGAAGAAAAAGTGAAACACGTTACCAAACTTTTGAAGGCAATCCACCTTCCTCTAACAGGCAAATATTTTCTGTTCTTCCTCCTGAGAGAAGTTGGACATATCCCAGAGGCGAGAGACCTCATCATGAAGGCTGGAGAAGAGATTGATCCAACGGAAACAAGGGAGTGGTATCTGGTGCGCACGCAAGCGGAAGCCTGGGTGAACATGATCGAATGTTATAAACCCATTGACGTAAATGGTACCACAACTTATGAGTATTCAGAATGCATACTCATCGACGGATTTCCCTTCTTCGTCTACGCGACAGGCAGTGTGAGAGAGAAACATTATCATGTCGAGTCTCCAGTGGCCATAGAACACCTTGGGTTACCTTACACGGTCATTGTGCTTTTGAAGCTGGGTGCAATGTGGATTATAGTGAACATATATCAGAACGGAGTTGTGGACAGACATCCAGTAAGAAAACAAGGCCCCCTTGTCAGAGACTGGGTGGCAATTCGGTTACAGTATGAGTCCCATCAGAGCCAGGAAACGCTGGACATCATTAACCCGTGCTCAACGCAAATCTTTAAATCGAGGAAGTCTGAGATATAATTTACTTTACTGTCACCAGATATATATGCAACATTTATAGTTGAAAATGAAAAAAGAAAAATGGACCCAGAGGGGGGGCTCGCGTCCCTGGCGCCCCCTTAGATCTGCCAATGCTTGCAGTAATCTTTCATTTAATGCTACATGTTTATAATATATTCAAGATTCTTTGTGAGTTATTCATTCTCGCTGCCTAAAAGCGAATATCATGACCAATCTGGTGTGATGCATTTCTTGCTGCTGATGATGCTCACCCTGCCAGAAGAATATGGAATTCTGACTGGTTTATAAATAATGTTAAAATGGTCTATGACAACTTTTTTATACTCAGTAAGAATTTGGTGTCCCAAGAACGACTAAAAATTTTGTCACAAACAACAATTTTAAAACTATTTACGAACCTGTCAGAATCTGAAATTCTTTCAGCAGGGTGGTGCGTCTACGTTAATTACTGATAAGTGGCAGAAGTATGACTTAAATTTCAGGCAAATGTGTCTATCCTTCACGTGACTTATAATACAAAGATTCGAATTGCTTCAAATTCTATTTTCAGAATTTGTTTCACATAATTCCAGAAATATATTGACATGTACTTGGAAATTATTTTAGAGCTAGATCCAGTAATGTATCCAGTGTTTCCTGGCCTCCCTCTTATCTACTTTATTGCTACATCATTCCATTGGAATCTAACGACAATGCTTTTGACACGACAGTGCATCCTGTGCCGTGTAACTCATCCAGCCAAGTTTTTCCACTTGGGGTGTCCATAGTATTTTGGAATGTGCCTTGGCACTTTTATTATGAGAAGTTGCAGTCATTCGTGGGTATTTGTTTACATAGAATCCCACCATGGTGCCATTTTACGTGCCAGTATTGCAACGTCCAAGAAAACGACGCAACGTCCTATTTGATTCATTTACATTTTAATTAAAATACAAAGAATGTTCGAATTCCTTTTTGCCATTTACGGAAATTTAGAATGTTTGCGTCCTTGTATTTCATGTTGAGCGTTTGTACACAGATGTCTAAGATTGCTGAAAGATACAGATTTTCAATGTATTAACACCATGAATAAAGGATTTGTAACGAACCAACGCGATCTAGAAAATGCTATAAATTAACATTCCGCATCGAAAATCGAAAACGTGTCGTAAAATCGAAAACGTGTCGTAAAATTCGAAAACGTGTCGAACATAATCGAAGTTTCCCGTAATACACAAAGTTGGCAATGTTGACATTTTTTGTGTTTACCTAAATTTGAAAATATGATAGATAGAGAAATTCGTCACATCAGTTAAAATTCTAAAAACCATTGCAAATGTAAGTTTACTTTGAAACTCATTAGATTCTTTATTTTTTACTCGTGAGTCAGCTTTTACAAGATATACCAGTGGCGCATCTAATGGGACGCAAGGGCTCCCTTACCCCCTCCCGGGCCAAAATTTCTTCATTTTCATGTAATTATCGGGAACAATTGGTCAAATAGTGGGTTCGCTCCTCCCATAGGGGTTTGCGCCCCTGTTTGGGAAATCCTGGATCTGCCACTGCATACGTATCCCAGCAATATGATGTCTTATCAACATGCTTGAGTTAATCGGGGTCGGGGCGAAGGTGCCTAAATTCGATTCAGACATTCCTTCTTGTTATTTTTGTGATGGAATATATCACAGTCAGAGAGGTTCTGTGAAAACGAATTCAGACAACTCGGGACTGAGTCGAGGTTTTCCTAAATAACAAAAATCTGACATTTCGGGCATTTAAAATTGTACAAAACTGACAACGGGGCTTTAAAATTTCAGCAAAAAATAAAGTTGCCTCCAGTAGGAATCAAGCTCACAACACCAACCATCTATGGATTAGAATTCTAATACCTTACCCACTCAGCCAATCTGTCATTCCTTGCCAGTCTCAGATTTTCAGACCTTTATAAAGTATTGAATATTGAAATTATCCAAGTCCAAAAAGTGAAGTGGTGCATCAACACATGTCTCTGTCGGTGAGTGGGTAAGGCATTAAAATTCTAATCCATAGGTGGTTGGTGTTGTGTATAATATAACAAAAGAAATGAAATCAGTTCTGCACACACATTTATTCAAGATGGCACCGTCGTTTACACGGACACGACACGTCGTGTACATACGTCGTTTACATTGTCATTTACATTTACTGCGGACCATTTACTGCAGACTTATTATATCTCCCCAAAAAAGAAGGGTAACACAACATGATGTTAAATGCACACAAAATGAATA
>JBCAUG010122022.1:0-37291 GCA_038406175.1 Haplosyllis leylae | reverse complement strand
TACTTCATGTTCACTATTTATTTAGACTTGTTTCTGTCTAATTTTCATGAGTAATCTTCTTCTTGTTCCTTATCTTGATTGGAAGAATTTTTCTTGTTTATTTTTCTGTCGTCACCCACTTGTTGCTAACCGGAAGAAGATGATTTATTGTGACTTACGCCAATACATAATGTGGAAAAATTGTGAATTTTTCGACAGAAATGTATCACACATACCTAGATGTAAACACTTACTCATTTCTGAACAAACAACATTGATTTCAATTTGGAGGTGCTTCCGTGTTTCAAATCATTCGAAATTAATTGATATGTTTTTTTGTGAAATCTCGCTTTACTGTTTCGGAGACGCGATCATTAACATGACGCCAACTGATGTAGTATCAAGGGAAAGTAAATAAGATGTAAGGCGTTTATTGACAAGACCTGGTGAAAAGAACGTTATTGCTGTCAAACCTCGGGAAAATCCCCTCAACACTTTTCAACTGGTAATATCAGTGTTAATGGTCACTATCAGGACAACTTCACAATTTAACCTTTTCTGATCGTGTGCAGGACAGCTTGCTGTTGAGTACTTGTCCGTTTGCCTTTTTTAGTCACACCGCCTCCAAAGAGCGGAGTGACTTATTTTGTCTCTTAAGCTGTCTGTGTATTAGGTTGTACTTGCGTCTGTACACTTGGCTCTGTACAGCTCAGAAACCCCCTCCCCCCAAACTATGCAGATTTGGCATGATACATTTTTGGACCCCTTCATCTCTCCTTCATATTTGTGTCTCATCATCTATTTTTCATCTCTTCATCTCTCTCTTTTACTCCTTCTCCATCAACCTATCTCTTTACAAAGTCAAATGCGGTACGACAGAAATGCTGGCAAGCATTCTTGTCTTTTCAATGTCCCTTTCCTATTTTGTCCCTTTACACACGAGTGTGAGAAACATACGCAAGAGGTGTTGGACATGGATGTGAAAAGCTTTGGGTAAATTTTAGTTAAAATGTCCGTCTTGCTTAAATTAGCCCCGAAAGGTAGTCAGTTCAGCTAGTGACTGCTAAATCTGCCCTTGAGCGTTGTACTTTCAGGGTGTTGCACTTGTCACGTAGTACTTTTAAAAGCATCTCATATTATCAAAACCGTAATTTAAAGTCCAAAGGGAGAAGTAGAAGCTCTTTGGTAAAGTTTTCAACTAACGTTGTAATTCAAAGATTTAACAGCATCGCACCCCCATACAATAGTACCCTTTGTGAAACAACAAGTACAAATTATTGAAAAAGTATAGATTGCATTTTCCTAAAAAACAAATATCTGCAGAAATCATTTTGGGAGAGGGGACTTTTCGTTTTACCGTAAATATACCTGAATTCCATTAATTTGATTGGCAGTTATTTGTGGACCATGTCACCCTGTATTTACTTTGGCGGTATTCGACAGGACGTGAAATGAGACCCAATTTTGGTCGTCCTACGCTTTTGGAAATCTGCGATAAACAGCTGACTAATGCAGAAGCTGTCTCTCATCACTAAGAAGACTTCAGGATTTCCCTTTTCTTGTAAGAAGTTTGATCAAACATGCGGGGAAGTCATATTTGGTAGCAAGAATAACAACTTTCTATGAACATAAAGTTGTACAAAGTTGTACCTTGATAGTAAAACAACTGTATTTGAGGGAACTTGATTTTGCCATACTGTCTTTACTGGATGTTGTTTCCAGCCAGAATACGTGCGCCAGCAAAGACAGCTTATCAAAGCCAATCTGACCGGCTAAATCACAAGTAATGTGCACTGTCCTGAACTCTGGAACAGTCTGTCGAAATGTTTCTTTTGAGATGACTCTGTTTTTCGCTTAAACTTTGGTCTCTCCCTTGACCTTTATTCTTATGCCAGCCATCCTTCATAATTCCCGTCGAAGTTGTCTGTGGAAAGTAGAAAGTTTTGCATTGGGTTGTTTTTAGTCAGGCAGTGTTGTGTCTGTCAGGCAGTAGTAGAGTTTTGTTCGGAAGGCCGCTGCATTACTTGCAGATTGCTGGTGAATGAGTTTACGTTTGGAACTGAACCAACAAAAAAATTTAGTTGATGAATAAAAGTTTTCTAATTCTCCATGTATCACTTCGTAGTGATGAGCAGTACTTTTTTAATGAAGAAGTAAAATCTGGGAAATTATTTGTGCGCACGGCAGCAGTTTCCAACATACTTGCAACACATTCGTTGAAAAAAGGGGATGCCTTTTCATTAAAGTAAGCAAAATGATGCCACGTATTTAACAATAGGCCATGCATTTTATCATATTTTGTTCTTTTACGAGAGGAAGTAATTTTCTGTGGCATTTATTAGACATTGGGTCTTGCATTGCGAGATCTACTTCTTGGTTTTTGAGCCTTTTTGCCAATCAAAGCTTTCATTGTTTGGTAATCCGTAAAATATGATGAATGTCAATTGTAATGTCGTTTGATAGGTGTAGCACTCGGTTGTCGCTCTTCATGAAATCCATACTGATCAAAGTCAACTGAGGTTCAATGTATTTAGCAAATGCAGAGAAACCTTTTGAAACAAGACCGTTCATGGCACGCACGCTGGTGGCATGATGGCAGAATTTGGCCACATATTAATGCTTGCGGCTCTGCTAGACATCAAAAAGGGCCTATGTTGGCCGAATAATGACTGGAATGGTTCCATAATTTAACACTCAAGAACCGTGTCAACAAACTTGCACCTCAAGTCTATGTGATGTACACACCATAAAGGTCTAAAGTACTCAAGCTAAAACCTTTGATCTTGTTTACCTGTTTGTCAATATGAAATTTCAATCTGATCTAGGATCGTCCCAGAGACAACAACAACTCTGATCATCAGCTTGACCCTGCGATTTAAGCACTGATAACCTTCAATTGCCGTGTCAAACACCAATTATTTGATGCATTCAGTTCTGATTTGTTTGTCAAGCTATTCAGATTTTTATGTGCACAGATACAAGGAAAGATAAATGTTTCTTATCACAATTATATTTTAGCAATTCAGAATGTCGTTGTGGACAGCCATAATTACAATTACAATAACACACAATTGGGAAAAGAAGTCAAGATGTAAATGAATGACAAGTGCATGGATCCTCTATGTCATATTGCAAGAGTGTCAAAGTCGGTGGAAACTATTTTAAATGTTCAATCGGTCAAGGCAAATTTCAGCATGACCTGTTGAGACTGTCTTTTTTCGGCTAATGAAAGTGACCTTCTTAGACCTTCAACAAGGTACTCATCAACGAGTTGGTTCCTACAATTGAATATTTTATTTGTACAAAAGATTGCCTTGGTATATTTAGAGACCGTGAAAGGTGCAAGTGGTCAGCGAAGGACAATAAAGGGTTTTGAAAGTTAGGTATTGGGGTGCCTGGGAGTAGACCCTATTGAAGTTCTTTCAGGTGAGTCCACACAGCAGATGGAAGTTAAGAACTCCGGTGGTGGTCTCCATTGTTAAGATGTAATCCGAACAATAGGAAGTCCTTTTCGTGGGCATTTGGAATGAATAAATCAATGTATTGTTATCAATTTTGGTCGTTGTTTGAATTCGAAGAAGATTGTGGCGAGAAAGGTTAGAGCCGTCGGGTGCAGTGGCTGGTATTGTGAGATGTTTCATTTGTGATGCATTTTTAGTGGGCATGCCTTTATGGTTCTACCGCCAAAAGACAGCCTTGTCGACATGTTTTCCATGCAGAGGGTCATGGCCTCCACAATTGCCTTGAGAGTTGTTGTGCTCAGAGACGTGCTACTTGTACTTCATAATGTTCACCTCCGATGTCTTGATGCATTTAATAAGCGACCCTTGCACTAACCTTTGTGTGGGACAACATTTACTCACACACGCTTTTCCTTGCTACTATTCGCATATATGGACAATTTAGCGCGGCAGACTGACGCCAGTATTTCACAGTGTCTCCCAAACCTCTGTATACAAAGAATAACTTTCTACCAATACATATTCTTGCAAGATCTTTTGTGTGCATTCCAATGATGTATTTAGCACCATCATCAATGTCTTCCAAATATGCTTGTACGTATTTGTTCTCGAGATGATGCAAAAGACCGTATTACCATTCGGTCGCAGAAAGCGAGAGCAATCAGTTATGAAATACTCCTAGAAAGACGTTTTTAGGTACAAAACCAAAATTGTGGGAAGATCCTTCAGATTTGATAATATTCCCGTGCATTCCTACCAGTTTCTCCACAAGGAGCCCAACAGACAGTTGGTCAAGTTTTCCAATGGAAGGAAACGTTCACCTTGCCTGTTTCAGTTTCAATATGTGTGTGTATGTTGTTCTTGGATCTTCCATCAATAAAATAAAAAGGTTTTTTTTTATAACTTTTTTTCTCCGGCAATCCCATAAAATTGTGAAAGAAATTTATCAAAGCTTCTTTCATCAACAACAAACTTTTCAGATTATATTCTGCTGGTACTTTTTTCCAAAGGTTTTCAGTGGTGAATGTTTCTATAGTCATTGGTACTGAATCTTTTGAATTGATTGTACCATTGTTTCAGAGTTACACGAACCCTTTTCAGTGACTTGGCAGTAACGCATTCAGTTCAAGTGAAATTTCGGGAAAAAAATCATGAGGCAAAGTGAAAGAATATCGTTTGCTGTAACTTTAATGTAACCCAGTTCATACTGACCCTAATCCCACCCACTGCACACAAATTTGGTAATCAGCGCGGCATTAATGCTGGATTAAGCAATGCTTATCTTGAAACTAGGGGGAAATTACCTGAACAAACTGTACATGAGAAGTTTGTAAAGAAGAATGATAGAGGTGAATTAACACGGCAATGGATCCCATTTCACACCACCTGAAGCATTCAAAAGCAGAAAAAGGTGCTTGAGTAAATATATTCGTCAACTTTTCGATTTTAAAGTTCTCTGCACTTTGTGTCTGTAGAAAAAGTCACATCTACAATAACAGAATTTGCCTGAAGGCTTGGAGAGGCCATGCTTTTTTGTAATGTCAAGCCAACTTGGATAACAGAGTAAAAGAAGTACCTAGCTTGTTATATTTGCTTCATACTCTCACAATAGTCATAAAATTAACTGCAATGGGACAAAAGCCATCGGGGATGTGTTAAGGTAGGATGATGTTGATACTCTGGTTCAGGGCACATGAGTCAACAGTACATCTAATGCTGTGGATAAGTGCCTGAACTTTCCCTATTGATAAAAGCATTAAAGGCATTATTGACAGAAAGATATTGAAAACATTTACCAAATCCCAAAGAATCCCATTTTTAGTCAGATTGGCACCAGTTCTGTTTTCTCAAAAGTCTGGTAAGTTATTTTCCATTCATTTAATGTTGACCATTGAAATATATTCGGATACAGTCAGCCATAAGCTAGATTAAATATTATTTCTGGACGGGACGTTTGGGTAGGAACCTGGAATCTTGAAATCGAGGGACCTGGAATCTTGAAATCGAAACAGCCGACCAAGTTTTGACTCTAGCCCTGGTGTAACAATTTCAACAGCAGTAGATTCGCGAATGTCCTTCAGAAGTGAGCTCGATTCCTGCCCCTAACTGTAATTTTTCACCAGCCACCAGTGGGCAACAAATGTTTCCAGCGATTGTCAGTGTGTCTTGTCAGTACCAACTAAAATGGCCTGCTTGGTTAGTTCACCAATCATCTGAAGTGTTTGAACATTTCATCACGTTTACACGGGAGAACACCGTGAAGTTTAGTGAAACCAAGACGGTGATCGTGACAGAATTACACTTTCGTTAAAGAACCATCCCTTCAAGTTAACGACTACACATACGTGATACTTTTTAACTTGCCGATAAAACAAATTTGTTAAACTACCACATCCGAATTCTTGGAAAACCACTTTCCTTTTGTAGCGACATTGATGTGTGAATATCAAAAATACCGAAAGATAAGCTGCATTCTTGATTTCATCTTGGGGTTGTCATTAAATTAATGCATAACAATGTTGCTGATAAACATTTACAAGTTTTAAAACAGGCATTGACAATACTAATTTAATATTGTTACTGTCCAGTTCTTAAGAAGTATTCGAATTTTTGCATGCAAAACTGGTCAACAGTAGCAGCTGACCGACAATAGTAAGTAAATTCACGAATTTTCTGTTCAGCTACCGGTATCCACAAATCATCTTCCAAAAATAGAACTTCACCAACAACGAATATTAATTGTTCTATAAATAGTTTCTTTTGCGTGTAGTTTCAACGTTAAATTTGTCAACGGTGACTCCGAATTTGTGAATAGTGAAGTAATTCTGGAGAAACGGTAGACTATTTAAAATAAAAAACTCAATTGAATCTCCAAACCCAGTATCCTGAAGGAATGACATCAGAAATAGCAAGTATCTAACGAGCTAGTTATGAATTAATTTTGTTTGGACTTACCTGTCACTTGTTCAATTGTAGTAGTAAGAATGATGGTGGTATGCACGTGGTGTGTTTAAAAAAATTAAACAAGTTTCTAAAATTGTGGGCTTTTGTCATCATCAGTGCATGTCTGGACACATTTCCATGTATTGCGACATGGAGTTGAAGATGGAGACCTGTTTTGTGACATCACCGTTTATGCCTTATTTGTCTACCACACCAGTAGTGCAAAAGAATTGGTTCATAATTTTATTTCCATGGAGTCATTTCGTGTATTTATGTTCGTAAATATGGTTATAATATTATAGTATGAAAAAAAATCGTCAATGTGTGACCTTCACATTCCCTGATTGGGTTTGATACAGAAGTGTGTCCGATAAAGTGATAAACGTCAGACATGTTGAGACATTTTCTGATGTCAAAAACAGTACTATAGCACGTATAGTTTTAATAACCTTACACATGTTCTTTGTTGAAAGGCTCGAGTGTGTTTTTTGCCTCAATCTTGGAACTGGTTCAGTTTAAGTTAAGTCTTAAATCTTAATTTCAGTCTTGAGTTCATTTTCTTAATTTTCATCTGGAATTGTCAGAAATTGTTCAAAATGTGTAAGAAAATTGAAAATACCTTTGAATATGACACGTTAAAAAGCACAAAAATATTGACAATTTGTAACAATGCCTTCAGGTAAGTGTATTCAGCTACTGTACATGAATTCACACTTTTTGTGTGAATTCTCAGTATTTTGGCACTTTTTGACAGGTCGCATCCAAATTACTATTGTTTCAAAGATTTATGTAATTTTAATTTGAGCAATGTCTGGTATTCCCAGATGAAAATCCAGAAACTGAAATTAAGACAGAAATAAAACAAACTAGTTCTAGTACCAAGACTGAGCAAATTTACCACCTTGAAACTCTTGAAGTATTCGAAATGAAATTACAACTGTTACAAGAAGCCTTTTTTCTTCATGGAAATCGTCAACTAAAAAGTTTTGTACTTTTCAAAATGAGATATTTTTCCGGAGTAGTTCTCAAATGCAATTTTACAATATATTTAACAATACAAATTAATTTTTTTCCCTTGCATGTGACCGTGTGCTCAAAGCTTTGTTATCTTGAAGGATTTAATTGATGGGACAGAATGGCCTTTTGTTGACGTGTACAAAGAGTGGGAGGCGGTAGAAGGCCAAAATAATAACTTTGTTGCCAATTTTCCTTGGGGCACCAGTGAGAAGGATAGTTTATTTCAGTTCCTTATAAAAATCCAAAAACTTAACATTCCCATTAAATTAGGAAGTTCTTTTGCTGTATCTCATGAACTTCGAAAGCAATCCCAGTATCCAGACATCTAAATCTTTAAAATCATGTTGTCTTAAACGCTCAAAACTGCCTTCCTCTCACATGAGGTCAAGTTTTAAATGTTTGAAAAGTTGTGTACGTCACAAATTATGCAAAAGCTTCGACAATGCAGTCTACACCTTGCAAGTCCAGAGGCTGGCTTTGTGGAATTGCTTGGCTTCAACCCAAATGAACCTACACAATGATGCATTGTCGAATAATTGCTACGTCATGTGTATCATTGTCATTAATTATACAGTTTAAAAACAAAGAATGAATGTTCATTGATTGAAATTTGTGGATTTTAGTCAAAATAAGAACTTTGTATGGTTATCATTACAGGAATTTTTGTAGTATTTAACTCCTGTTTTTGCACCTGAAATGAATATGAATCATATAACTGATGTGAGTTATTAAATCTACAGGTCATGAACTTTCAAACAAGGTGTAGATTGTCAAATTTGGTCCAGTAGATGTCTCAGAATTCAAGATTTGGTCTCATATTGATCTACTAGAACTAGTTCAATAATTGGTAGATTAGATCTAGACATTCTGGTACCAGATACCCCTCATACCCCTTGTCCTCTTTGACCCATGGTTCCCCTGGTACCATCAAAACAACAAACTTATGCTTGTACCCCTTTGACCCCATGGTCCTCCTGGTACATTCAAAACAACAAACTTACCCTTGTATCCAATGTACCCCTTGGACCCCATGGTACCATCAAAACAACAAATTTACCCTTGTACTCTTTGGACCAATTTGACCCCATAGTCCCCCTGGTACAATCAAAACACCAAACATACCCCTTGTACTTCTTGGACTCATTCAGCCTTCTGGTATAATCAAAGATATGATTGGTTGCTCCCTCACCCCATTTCAGATCCTCAATTCCAACCAATCACAATATAGTAAATTAGGCCTTCTTATCATAAAAATGCCAAAGCGCTCCCCTTCACCCTGTCCCCAAATCATTTGGGTTGCCCAGATCAACCATTAAGCTGACTCGAAACGAGCCAGCAATTTGTCTCTTCAAGTCTGTTTGAAGTGTTTTACTAAAACGGGTTTCAATTTTGTGGAGCACACAAATTTTGGCATAAACGAAAAATCCTGGAGGGTTTTATTCATCCAAGACAAAACAACGTTTTTATGAAATAAAAAAAAAGTCTAATATTGAATATTTCGTGTACTCACATTCTCAATGAAGAATATAAACTATCCACAAGTTGTTCGGCGAACTTGAATATTAAACTGAAGCATTTCACTCCGAAATGAAATTACGAAGTAAAGTGAGTACTAAATGTTATTGTCATTGCATACTCAGCTTTTTTTTAAAGAGTGCGCAACAGTGATGATTAATTTGCTTAATTATCAGGGAGTTTCCAATTATCATGTCAAATTTGCCGAACTTGTAGGTGGGGGCTACTGTAGTAGGTAAATACTCTGGATGACTGGACAATTACATACGTCCGGCTACATTTTTCACAATGATATGCAAAATTATTCACACCCACAATGTCAATACCATGGGAAATAGAATTGTGCAGGAATTAGAACATTCACTTGAATCCAAATACATGTGAATTTACAATAAACGAGTTTTACCTAAATTATACAAAGTTAGCAATGTTGCCAACAAACGCTTACACAGAAAAGAGCAAAATAAAATCAGCAAAGAAAATTACCTGTAGTGGTAACAGAACCCAGGACCTCTTGGTGTTTACTCTAGTGTCTTGCTGAATGAGCGGAGCAGACATGTGTTGGATAGGAAATCTCTGAACTGAACTTTGCTTCATGCACCACTGAACTTTTTGGACTTCCAGAATCATTTCCAGAATCAATAGAGAGTATAGGTTTATAAAGCTCTCAAAGATTCAGACTGACGTCTTTGGTTCTGGTTTCTGTGTATATTTCTTAAATACAGCAATATCCAGTCAATAACAGTTATGGTATTTTTTAAACTTGTAGCATAGGAAAAAAATAAAAAATTCCAAGTATCGGGATTCAATAGCTTGGGCTGGCTGAGGTTGGACCAGAGAAATTCCCCGAAGGTTTCTTTGGCTGACCTTGATCAATGCAAATTTTGTTTAAAAATTTTCCCACAGATGAGTTCAGAAGTCATCAATACACGGATACAAGATCCCGAGGAAAATCTGCGTGTGCTTGAAATTATTTCTCAACTATTTAACAATCAGTGTCAGTAGGAATTATAAAAGGTTTGGGACGTAAGTACTGAAGACGCACACAACGTTGCATGTCTGACGTATTGTTCACCATATCATGTCTCCCCAGAGGCATTTGTGAGTTCAGTTTCACGCAATTGCCACAATTTGCCACCACTATACTTCAGTCCATATGCTGCAGCAACGACAGAAAAGGAAAACTGACCGATTTTACTTACTCTTTCCATGCAGTTCATACTTTAATGTAGTTGTATTGAAGTGTATTTGACATCTCAACTTTCTCAATTGCGACAGCGAATGAATGTAAACGTTAATAATAGTTACATCTCAGTACCCATGATTGCCAACCGTTTGCTCCTAATGGCACACATATATTTTACTTTTTATGGGAGAATCTACTTTTTGAATCTTTGAAGTCACCGCACCTGTCAAACTTATTGTGTCCAGTTGGTGCAGTGAATGTCAATTAGCCAGGGTATCTTTACCGACCATCTATTATGACAATTATGTTTTAAAGAAGTGAAATCACAAAATTGAAAGCACACTATTGCCTTTGTATGCCATTCAGGTCTTTCTGAGCTATTTTCCTATTTGTTGTCAACTTAAATGTAGTTTGATACATCGTTTATATTTTGTGTTGTATCAGTAAATTACCAGATTTTTCTATCTTGTCAAGATATTTCATCAATTTGATCAACAGTATTGGATTCTACACTTTTCAGATTGTTCAGCCAAACTGCTGTGGAAATTCGTATCCCACGACATTAAGCAAGAAAAAGAGGTTTCAGATCCGCACAAATTATTTTGGACTGTTAAGTCCAAATTCATTGAAACAGATCATTCTCACTGCACTTCTTTGGGAGGAGTAGAAATGACAAATTTCATTTCATGAGTCCCCATGGTAAAAGTTAGACACTCGGGACAGGCATAACTTGAATGCGTATAATTTCCCTTTGATCTCTTCATGAACGGCAGCCATCAAGAAAAATATTTCATTGAATGGAAACCAAAGAATTTAGTTCCATCACGAAATGCCTTAAATTTTTTCATTGGCCAATTGAACGGGTAAAATATAGGTTGTGGTGAAGTACGTATTTAGGCTGAAAGGACGTCCAGACAGCAAAGTCTTAATTATACAGTAATTTATGATTTGGTTCTCAATGGAATAGAATTATATAATTACTTGTCCCTTTTCCCGTAACGTTAATGGAAAGCAACATCAGATTCATGTACCTAGAGCTGAGAGTTGCCAAAGGTTGAACAATGACCGCTGCTAACCAATTCATAAGCACCTCACAATACTGTATTAATATGGAAAGTCCCTAGTCATAATTACTGTTGATTGCTATCAAAGACAGGCTTTATTAATTCTACGAACTGCCGCAGACAAATTTACGGATACCCCAAATCCACTTATTTCTGTCTTATAGTGGAATATTGAAAATTGTCTCTTTTTATATAGATTTGCAGTGGGATTAATCACGAGCACGAGAAATAATGGACTATGTTATGGTATAATTTCTAAATATTAAAACAAGAGGGTTTCGGAGTTTAGACTCAAGATACCGAAATGTTCCAGTGGTAGGCGGAAACTTCCAGAAAAAACTTTGTGGACCATTGAAAGGAAATCACTGAATTTTTAATTTCGTCGGTTAACACGGATCTATTACTAATTTCACAAATGAAAGTTGATGCATGTATTGTTAGCGGAATTCATTTCGCGTCACGTCATGTTTTCAAAAAGTCATCAGCAAACGTTCATTAACCTGAACGGGAGTCCGGAACTGTTGAACGAAGAACGTCGTATTTCTTTGAAACTTATTTGTGGGACCTTGCTTAGCAAGTCATCCCTATTAGGCTGTGAAAATTAATAACTCCCACTGTGCGAACAATCGTTTTTGCGCAGTCTCCTGCCTTTTAACTCTGGATTTGAGTCGAAAATATGAATATGTATATTACACCTTAAGCTTTGACTACAGATAAATATCCTTGAATGGGACTAGAATGGAAGATCAAAGCTCGGTAATGAGGTACTTTGCCCCAGGCGCTTTCGTTACTCTTGGCTTTTACCTAAGCCGACTTCGCCACAACAAAGTGCCGCAAAGGTGAACCAAGTCAACGAGGCATTGGGCAACAGTTTTTTAGGGCCAAAGCCGGCCTCTCGCTCCTGTAATTACGCCCGTGATGTATGGTTTTTAATTTCTATGAAGGGTGATTGCAGGTGTCTTGGGTCTTACTTGATGGGTGCTAAGTGGGGTTACAATTGGGGTAAAAATAGAGATGTTGATCTCCTTACAAGGCA
Organism: Haplosyllis leylae; assembly: GCA_038406175.1. Lineage (NCBI taxonomy): Eukaryota > Metazoa > Annelida > Polychaeta > Phyllodocida > Syllidae > Haplosyllis > Haplosyllis leylae. The sequence continues at coordinate 25,090 of JBCAUG010122022.1, read as the reverse complement.
ACTAAAACACCCCCTGTCGCAAGGGTTGAATGTAGAAGTCTGAAAGACCTCCACGGTCCCTGGGACAAAAACCCGACAATCAAGTCTGATGTTAACACAGATGTAAGCTGTGCAAATGGCTTTCCTAATCAGAGAGCACCGGGGGTGGTTCATCAAACTTTGCTACATAGTAAGCTTCATCAATCATGTTCATTTCTTTCCAGTCACAGCGTTAGAAAAGAATGCTTTCTTTGGAGAAGAAAGTCGCAGGGTCAACATAGAAGTCGACATGTGTGGTATAATTCTAGCTTTAAGTTTACCCAGTCAACTTGGGAAATCCCACATTCATTTCTCGGTGAAGATTGTTTCTTGAATCTTGATGGCGGTGTTTGCCTTTGGGCTTCTTCAGCGTGCAAAACAAGTCGTTAAATCTATTCCTATAGAAAATCCAGTCTGACCCAATCCACATGAAGCAGTTCTCTACAAATATGAGTGAGTCAGGGCCTAGATTAATCGTGACACCACACAAGGGGAAGACCTACAAGTAAATGTGATTTGCAAAGATGGAAATTGCAGTCTTCCGTAGCCACCTGGGAAATGAAAGGCCCCTCATAAGCAATTTGAATGGAAAGTAGCACTAACGATAATAATGGCTGTTAATAGTCAGAAGGGCCTGATGGAAGTTTTTCTATAGTTTTCGTAGTCTGATAGATGGGTGATGAAGATGTTTGGAGGCGCCCGGATCAGACACATCAACTACCTAATCAAGTTTGACAATGGTAGAAGCAGAATAGAGCATCCTGTTCTGGAAGCCTTCACATTGAATTACTTGGCGTTACTAGTGGCACTGTGTCTGCCTTCCGCTATAAACATATTGGTTTGAACATTTGCGCTGAGGAGGAAGCTCCAATTGTCCAGTGCGGCTATTCACAAACCTGTAAAAAGACCATTAAATTCTTTGTACTCCGTCTGGAAATTTACCTCTGTAACAGTGTTGCTAATCCTTTACTTAGAAATTCGTGAATATTATCCTTCCCTTTGGAAACAATCTTTGATGACTAAGTACAGCATTCTTAAGTTGTGTCGAGAACTTCCCTTTTGACTTTCTGAGTACAAGTGCATAATTGTGTTTATGGTACAGCTTTATTTCCTGGTTATCACGGATTTGCCTAAGAAGCCCAACATTGGTCCATTTATCTTCTTGAAATTTCATTATTCGGAGGCGAACCACCTGATTGCATGACTTGAGTACGTCCTTTTCGACCGGAGAAATAATTTAGCCAAAAATTCTTACGTTGTGGATTTCGTATGAATGTCTCGTCTTTCCATTATTATCCATTTCAGACATATGTTTTTATTTTTTCTATTTTCAGGGATCATCTCCTACACAGAATACTTGTTTCTTTTGTGTGTGCTGACAAGTGAGTATACTGCAGGGATATCAATGGTAGTGCTATTCGAACGTGATAGATGTTCGTACTGGTTATGAGATGTGAATGACATCGAAATAGTAGAGAATCAAGAGTGACCTTTTCGCAGCCAAGTCTTTCAGTTTTAGAAATAAGTGCTAGAGCTCCTCTCATTCAGTTCCATATAATTTTAATTGATCTTTCATTTCAGAACCAATTTCGGGATTTCGAATTGCATTTAACATGTTTGATACTGATGGTGATCAACGGGTTGACAAAAAGGAATTCCTTGTGGTGGGTAAAAAATTTGCGTTACGTAAATATTCGCAGTACTGTAGAATTTCTTCGGAAGTTACGTTTTGACTTTTGGAAACACAGTCAAATTTTGTTCCGTCATTTATGGAAAATATTACTAGTGATATTCTGGGAACAGTAAGCTATACAATAGTTGTGTAAATTATGTCATTTTTCAGTCACGCGGTGAACTCATGGCGGTTTGTCGTGTTGTAGTATGGGAACTGCCAGAGTTTTTGGACTCTCTTTTTGTGATCATTCCGATCACAAAAGGCCAGCGTTATGTTTTACTTGGAAGTTTTGTCTATTCACCTCTGTTCAACCGAGTTCAACTCTGGCAGAATCTTGTAAATGTGATGATTCAAAAGCCAAGCAATACACGGCTCCATGTTGGTTTTATTATTGCCAAATTCCATTTACTCATATTCACCTATGTATTACCTATTATTATTAACAAGTTTTCAGTATTACACATTTTTCACGGTGTCAAACAATTACTTTCAAACGTCTGTGAAGTTCCTTGTGCCCCAGTTTTCTTATTGTAATGTGCCAGACAGTTAATGTCTGTGGGAAATTTATTCTTGTGTGTGTTCATCTTGGTAGTTACATACTGTTAGAAAAACCCTGGCAAGTATGTGGTATATTCACGTAATTGCCTTATAAGTAAGCACACAGTGCACTGTTTGAAGGGGACCCCATGTGAGCATTAAGTAATTTGTGGTTACAACAAAAGTATTTGAGATCCAGGGGCACTTATTACAAATAATAGAGGAATGCTCGAAGGTATAACCCGTACTTGGGTATGCGGTACTAGTCATTTAAACTGATAGCATTGTCGCAAACCTTTTATGGTACTTAGTGAACAATGGTACAAGGTGCCTAATGTTTAAATAACTGATATTCTTTCAAATTTCCGTGAGACTAATTTATGTACGAATCAGAGATTTGAGTTTACCGTCTTCCCTTGCACATGATTTTTTGTTAAAATCCTTAACCGTTGCATTACACATTGAATAATTTTAAAATTACTAATTTTCCTTATTGTCTGGGAAATGGATATTGGGAATGCGGATAAGTCAAAGACTACATACAAATTAAATAATTTAACAGTCAAAATCAAAGAGTTGGAACAAATATCAGTAATTTTTGCTGTAACTAGTTAGTATTTACGCTGCCAAGGGAAAACGTGGCATTCGTTGGAAGACACGTAAATTAGACTAGACCCCTGGACTGGTTAAAATTCACGAAACCCTCGGAAATAATCAGTAGAGTGGAACCACTTCTCCATCCAAACTATAGAACATTTCTTTGATCCTTTATCTGGCATCGGATCCTTGTTAGATATTTGATGATTCTTTCACAAGCTTATTCGAATGTCTTTTTTAGCCCCAACTGTTCACCGGTGGCATCCATTTAAGACAAATTACAATTTATCTGATAAGTCAAGATTTACGCCACAAAGGGACCTGTCACATCTCTGTAGATTCCAAATCGGTTCGCTGAGGCATAAAAGGCTAATATTCTTCAAAATCAGATAATCTTCCAATTATAATAGACCACACAAAGTTGGAAGAAGGACAAATAACAATTGTGGTGGTAAAAATTCAACACTGGAAAAAGTCGAAGAAAAGGAGAAAAAAAATATAAAAAAAGTGGGGATATCGTAAAATAAATAAAATGATTAATTAATGTTTGTATCTGAATTCTTCCTCTTCAATTGCATTGAGCGGATATGATAGCACCAGATGACTACTAGATTTTACGTGATGTACAAAAAAACAAACATTCTGAATACAAGTATGAATCGAGAAAGAGGGCTTTACTCCAAATATTGATGCCATTGTTGAGCATATAGTCTCTAACAAAGGAATTTTGATTGGGCTTTACCTTGGATATGGCAAATATTTGTGTTTACCAGGGAATCTACTATTGTGTTGGGTTGATAGAAATGAACAATGCATTTTCTGTAAAATTTTCCAACTACTTTCCCAATGCAAAGCTTGTCTCGATTTTTAGTTTACAGAGTAAATCGACTCAACTTGTACCAACTTTTTCTTTTTACTTACACTTAATGGGAAAATCGCTCAGTAGCACGCATTCACTACAGGGCTTAATCATATTAACTGAACCCACTTTTGAAAATGTTCAAACACGCAATGTGAGTTTAAACGTATCTTTTGACTGACTCTTATCATTATCTTTTGGAAAGAGCATCTCGTCGAGGACAGCTCAGTACGTAAAATATTAAATAATAATCTGTCCAAGCATCCTTCTGACCATCTGACTTCATCTCAGTTTGGACAGTTTTCATTTGTGTATTTTTATGCTGAAAAAAAAACAACAAAATAAAATATAATGGAGGATATACGTGAAAAGTGTATTTTCCTCTTATTTTCACTTTCGTCCTGCAATTTGCCGCCTCATCAGAGGCCAGTGCGAAAATAAAAGTTTTTCGTGATATCACCAAATTAACCTGGACTTTTGTCAAGTACAAAGAGGGCATAAATATTTGTATTACTTTTTGACCTTGACTTAAACCTAATTACGTCTGATATGGATATCGCCATCGTACGCGTCCACGTTTTGTAGTATTCAAAATGTTAATTTATTTGATATTGTGACGAGTACCATGATGTCGCTAATCTTGTATTGGCTGTTTTTGATCATGAATGATTTAATGTCACATTTTATTCGATGTGATTTATTGCATGGTGATCAACCATGGACGGCTCTTTAATGTGGGCAACAATGTCTCGAACTAATAATGGCCTTTTTGAGCAAGGCAATTCATTTATAAATAAGATAACAGCAATTTCTAGACATAATTTCTCGCCATGGCAAGAAAATGGCTGAAAATGCTACATTCAGATTCCAGGGAATAATGTTGTTATTCTCATCTCGTTGTCGGCGCCCACACGACATTTAAATATGTTGTGATTTTACTGTAAACTGTCTGGCACAATAATAATAGGCAAAACTGTATGGGGAATAGAACATTGTGAAATTTACATTTGTATCAAACAATCTAAAGGTTGCAGCTCACGCATGTCTGACCGTAATTTTTACCTGCTTGGCTTTTGAATTCTTTCAAACAATTTTAACATCAAACGTTATCAGCACATTTTAAATAAGCTTTGTCGCAAAGTTTTACTCATTTTATCAACAAAATTGAATGTAAATTTTTCATTTTAAAGACCGTGTTGCATTATAATCAAGTTCTTTCTTGTAGTGTGTCAGAGCAACAGTTGAAGACGTTGGTCGCAATTACGGTAATCATTCGTCAAATAATCGTTGTGTGACCTGTTATTTTCAGTCTGCTAAGGAAATCAGCGGCAAAGATGAGAGAAAACTGGAGACGTAATCATTTATTGCGTTATTGCGTGTGAGAAACACTTACCCAAGCAAAGCCTCGGGGCACAGCCTTGAAGGGATTTTGTGTGCCAGAGAGAGTGTGAAATATGAAAAGTTCCCCAAAATGCTTGAGATGTACCAAGGATACACTGATCTATGAAGGTTTTGTTTGGGTGAAAGCGTATCATGGAAAGTGATTTGTAATTATTTTTTATCTCCTTTTAAGATGGAAAGAATTATGCTTGGTGCGTCCGAATCTGGCGGAGCTGGAAGTCTAGCTGAGGTATTCATTGTTGGGGATAAAGTTGTTTCCTCCAGTTGTCCTCCAAACTCCACAAACCTAGCATCACCATACTCCCAATTCCATACAATTGTTGCACAAACATGATTTATATGTAGTGTACGTATTTGTAACCCATATCACAACTGAAGTCCCGTTAAAGCATTGATAAAACCTATATAATTTTTAAACAAAATGGAATATTCATACTGTTCACTGCTGGACTTTTGGACTGTAAACATGGCAATTTTCACACCAATGTGATCTTCTGTCTTAACCTCCTTGAATTTACTTTTAAGGATGGAAATATCTATTGGAATCGTGTACAAGTTGCTGAGTTGTGTTTTTTGGTGGCTTCCTCGTGTGGACAAATAATTGACAAAATTATTTGGATGTAAATAACTTTCAACGTGAAGCTAGTATCAGGGAAAAAACATTTAATTTCATGTAATTCTATTGCCTTTCCAAACTTATCAAAAATAAATTTATGTGAAAAAAAAACAAATACGACGTCGTGAAAAGTCACTTCAGGCTGGCCCATTGCTTTGATGTAATATCGTTATGACATTATGATGACCTGTGTAAACAAATTCCCACCAATGGCTGCAGCTTAAAGTAGGCCTACTTATCATAAAAGTGCCAAGGCATATTCCCCAGATACTATGGACGCCCTCTTTCAATCACTGAGCTGACTCTAAACGAGCCAGCAATACTGAGAAATTGATGTGGTCTTTAATAATAAGTGCAGGAGAACGAAACAAGAAATGACTAGTTGTAATTACAACGAAAAGTTAACAACTAATCGTTTATAATATTCCAAATTTGTCTTGATTGCACATTTAGCTAGGGAATCATAAATTACAGGACACTAAAAACTGGTCTGCCCCATTTATGAACAAATACGTACATTATTACATTGGCAGTACTTGTGAAGATTTTTATTGTTGTTGCTGTTTAAGTAGTTATCTGGTGTGCATTACACTTTCTGGTGTGATTGTTCGGTATTCTCTCCACGGGTGTTTATTCATTAATAAATGTACAGTAAAACTTGTCTTACGTGGGCACGGGCTTACACGGACACCCCACCAACTGTGGACAAAATCTTATGTATGGACAAATTTATGTCCATTTACCCTCTCATATATAGACAAACTTGTCATGTGTGGACAGTGGATACCAAAAAAATGTACCATGGAACAAAATTACCTTTACTTAGGTGCACACCTAGCTGTTATTTCTGGGGACGCCATAGTAGTTTTAATGAAATAGGTCTGAGATAGCCTCAATTTATTGACAAGGAGGGCAAAGATCAAAGAGAAAAGTATGAACCACACATTTCAAAGAGAATATGTGATAATATAAATGAATGTGAGAAAACATTTGAAAAAGTGGCAAAATTGATATATGCTGTGTGAATAATTGAAGTCTCTCATACATGGACACCTTGTCAACCATGGACACTTGCCAGTGTACGGTGGAGTGTCCACCTATGACAAGTTTTACTGTATACTGTATTATTACTTTAGATGCGCACGTATATTAAGACCGAACATACACGAACAAAGTTATCTGTCATCAGAATGGTGATGCTAGGAACAAAAAGATGGAGAGGCCCTAAACCAGGAGTAAGGTTTACTTGGACAAGGAAATTTCGTATGAAATTTATATGGGATGATAAGATTGCTTTATTTTTTTATTGTTTTATTGATTTTGAAAATGGGATAATTGAATTTATATCTCAAGTAAACCTTGACTCCAGCGTTGTTCGTAATTGTGTGATGGGAAATGTAAAGACGTTGGTTCGATGTTTTAGAAACTTAAAATAGCGTTAGTTTGGTGGGTCATTTTTTGGTGTCAAAATCAAATATATTAACCGTAAATTACAACATAAAAAATGAACTAGAGTAATTGTCCATACGGGCTACAATATATTTGGACAACAGTTGGAGATTTTTTCCTTTTAGTTGAAGTGAAGTAGAATAAAGAACAGCTTTGTAGAATAAAAATAGGGTAAATTAGGAACACTACTTCTAGTGAAATGTAATGTAATGATCCGCTTCATAGATTTTGAAGTAATATTTTGTGAAAGCTAGCAGTTTTAGTTGTGGAGACAATAGGACTAGTTTACAGTGCATTCGTGACTTTTTCATGTGTCGTTTGATTTTGCTTACCAAACTAATTTCGATTGTGGATGATTGTACCTATCCACTGCCAATATTTATTTTATGAAGTGGAATTGGCGTTTAAATCTGGCGCAGTGTCTCATTTGTATTGCGTTCGAGGCGAATTTGTTCAGTAATAGTTACTGGAAGATTTATGTTCAATGGTTAATGGGATATCGTAGGGGAAGTTACTGTCAGGATAGAAGCGAAGATCAATTGTAGTAGTGATTACTGGAAAGGACTGTAATTGTGACGTACGGTAGATTCACTGTAAAATGGGGTTAGAAATTTTCACTGCATCAATGATTCAGTCAAATACAAATATCATGGGATGTGGTTTGTCTTACAATTAGAGACCAACTCATCACAGATAAAAGATATTAATATTTAATCCAAAAAAAGGAAAGGACGAAGTATGAATGATTCAGTCAAATACAAATACCATGGGATGTGGTTTATCTCACTATTTGAGACCAGTTTATGACAGATAAAAGGTACATGTATTTGGAAAGAACGAAATATGATTAACTTGATTTAAAAATGCGAGTGGGAGAGTTATAGTTTTTCTTTCACGTTCGCACAAACTGCTTGTGCAAATACATGGCACGGATTCAAAGCAGTTAAAAGGTCTTATTGCCCCCTTTTATGATATAATGTCACCTCGATAGTTTCGTTTAGTGCATGTGATGATGAATTATGCTGGCATAAACGTTTTAAATGTCTCTGTACTGTGTTCGAACGTACTTGATGCTCTATACTAATAACTGTATAAAATCACATCGCACCGTAGCTTCTTAGATACATGGATAGAGGACAAAACGCAAAGGTACAAAAGAGGTGTGGGAATTTTATGAAATTAAAATGTCGTCGGCCCACATCAAACGACACCGCGACTGGGAATTTGTGTCGCTAACAGTACTTTGCGAACAAAGACGAACAAGTACAGCGAGTATTTGAATATTACATATGTGAAATTGTGCGCGGAGCCCTATCAAGTTTCTCATACACTACGGGGTAATTGTGACAAATTTAGTGTCACACCCTTGGCGATCCATTGAGGTAAAGGCTTGGGGACCAGCGGGTGGGGGGAGCCAAGCTATCACCGATGTCTGTCTGCTAGCCTCAGGGACACCCAACACTTCGCAGTCCCCCTTTGGTAAAATTCTTACCCAGAGGGTTTGTCTCGCCTTTTAGTCTGTTTCTTCTCCGCAGTATTTTTTTTTTATTCTGTCTATTTCTTTTTGTCGCCCGCCAGCCACCTTGTTCGCCACACACATTGAGAACGTTGCTCGGGAACAGATGTGAATTTGTTGTATTAGTACTTAACCCACACAGTTCCTGGAACTTGGGGGTCTTTTGCACATTGTACACGGGGGCACTCAGTTTGCTGGCTTATTTCAAGCACCTTTGAACTGAAGTAGGTAATTTGTGTTAATGAAAGATAGTGCACCGAAAAACGGTATTGCGCAACTGATCACATTCCATTGTTATTTATTCTTTGTAAATCAAATCTTTCCTGTTGTTGATACGATATGAGGAAGTAGCTATTCGGCGTGGTGATTTAGCCTATGCGGTAATACCAATAGTCAATTGTTTCAGTGACCAGTTAGCGAACGGGTAAAGATAGATTTTTCTTTGGTTCCTCTTATCTTGATGATTTCCCCGAATAATTCTTTGATTTTTTGTGATGAAAGAGTGGCGTTTTAGGCATGTATTATTTATTTCTTCACCAAGCATTTTACACTTTTTTCGCACTTCCAAATAGGATTGTGCAGGATCTGGCATGGCATACGACTTTTATTTCACTATTTTGTTTTTGCATTTGTTCACACAGGTTTTAGCGATGAATTTCTTACCTGTCTTGTTCATATTATTTTCAGAATTTCCTCCTAATGGCTTATTCACACTACACGGGAACGGGATCAGGACTGGCACAGAGAACGGACTGGAACAAATGGGTCCTAATTTATTGTACTGAAAGTTCACACTGGTCTGAGACAGTTGCATTAGTCCAGTTCCCTGTATCTCTCGGCCCCATTCCCATGCACTGTGAATACGCCATAATTCAGAGTGTAGCAAAAGTATTGAACTATAACTGATTTTCCTTTTGTTATGATTTATAACCGTTATTTTTTCTTCAACTGTTGCAGAAGAGCAATTCTTAAATACACTGGGTTCCGCTTCCGAACTCATTTCAAAGTAAAGACCTAGGCGGTTGTTCTTTTCAGCAGTACCTTAAATGAAAGGATTTTGCTGCTAGAAAAAATCGTTGGTTCACAACATTTGTGATTCGCTTTGCAACTGAAAACTTAGTAAGCGGTACCCACTGTATATAGTTTTCCTCGTGTTGTGATCACCTGGGCATGCAGCGTCGGAATGTTGCAGCATTTGAATTTGTTGTGTTTTAGAATTAAATGCCTTATTTGTTATGTTTGATTTATTATGTTTCGTTTTATTTTCTATTTGCTTGTGAACGACTGGGTTTCAGTTACTAAACATTTTTGAGACTGTGTTTGAAGAGGATTCAACCAGCGACACTGAGGATCAACCAAAAAGCGACGTGCGTGGTAAACCATCTGAAAATATCTGGCAGTTATTAACACCACTGGAGGGCCTGCTGGGAGACGCCGTACGTTCACCTCACAAACCTCATAACCCCCATTCGCGACTTTTATTTCCCTTATTTTCATTTATTTCCTTTGCATTTTGAGTGTTAGTAAAAGTCATTGTGAGAGTTGCTCTTTGCTATACAGATACTGGTTGATGATTCATTTACTTTTTAACTTAAATTTTGGAATTCAAATATGACACGGCAAAAATAAAATGAGCACCTGATATTTTGAAACCAGGTCAAAATCTTGAATCCTGAAAGTTTTGCTGCAGGATAAGACTCAGAACATCGAGATTGTCATAAACACCGACAGTTCTGGAAAATGTTAGATATTTTCGCAGGAAGAGCGAGAAATCCACTAAATTTCTTGAAAAATTAGAAAGTTACTGAATTCCGAACAGTGTTGAATCCGGACATATTATCTTGCAACTTTCAATCGGTGGTTGTCTCTTAAGAAAAAAAATATTTAGCAGAGAGCAACAGGCACAATAAATGAGCATGTTTTTGCTACCACTCTAAACTTAGTTAAGTTCAGTTTCAGTTTGAGATATCTATGCTACATATCTATTTTGAAACTAGCGTGCCAAGAAGCTAATTTCATGTATAAAACTGCCTCAGAAGACTGGGTCCCCTTTGCCACTGATATTTGTCAGAAATGAGAAAAAATTGCCTCATGTATCAGGGCCTTCCACATATACTAGTTCCTCTCTTGAGTGAAAATGTCAACACAGCTTCCAATACCATTCGTGCAGGTCTAATGATTCATGGAGTTTATAGTTTGCAACCTAAAAATGTTTCATAACATTTTGCCAAGTAAAACTCTATTTAATTAAAGTATCCGAACCAATTGAGGATAATTTCATATCATTAACCTCAGTAATGAACTTGATATTTTGCGGAGTTTGATGTATTAAATGTTTCGCAGTTGTCTTGTGAATGAATACCTTTCCAAGAACTCAAAAAAACGTTAAACGTTATTTCAACAAATGACGTGCATCTGCGACATCAAGTAAAGTATTCACACCACCCTCTGAAGTAGATCTAATACCTAAGGTACCCCTCTAGATTTCTACTGTTAGATTGTAACATAGCTTCATACAAGTAGTTTACTAACAAACTTAAGGTTACAGCTCTAACCTGGTTGTTGAAAATGATCACGTAGCACAGAAATAGACAAAAAGATTGAGCTGTAAAACTTATTTGGCAATTTTTCATATTTCCGACTCCCAGTTCCATTGACAGAAGATACTGTGTTGAAATTATATCAGTACACTAATGTTTCCGGGTTTTAAGTACTCATCAATTTACTAAATGATACACTTCACTGAGGAAATAAACCCTCAGAGGTGTTGTTAAATTTAGTCAATATTTTTCAGTTCTGCGGGTAACAAAAACATCAAAAATTTCCTGGATTGATATACATCACATTCCCACCCACTAAATTTCTTAAAATTTGCAACAACCTCTGGATATCGTCATTTTGTGTAGGAAAGACAACTTGCAATATTAGATATTACATGAAAGAGGAGCAGTTTTACAAAGTAGCAAATCCAGAAACTCGGTACTTGGGTCGCAACCAAAATAAAATCCTTGTGGTGGCCTCTGATGGCCATACTTTCCTTTGCCTATTTTATGCAAGAGCAAGAGGGGACATGACTTTGTTTGGCGCCCCCCCCCCCCGGATCCGCTACTGTTCTACGATAACCTCTTTCTGTTACAAATATTTGGATTAAGCCTTTATTTTCTGAAATCAAACTGGTGAGCCAGCCTTCGCACCTTCTTCATTGATTGAAAGTTTTTTATACATTTGTAAATAATCATTTCCCTAGTTTCGGCTTTGTTGAGAACTCCATTGCAGATAGCTTTCAGTAGAAAACTGTAGAACACTAATCATTTAAACTGAATAGGTTACCGATTGATGTGGTTCGAGCTTGCATGTCTGGCACAATCTCCTTCCCGTGATTGACTTGAAAAGAGATAAACTGGTGTGTTTGGCTCAGTCTTCGGCCACTACATAATATTTCTGAGAACGTATTCGAAATTACTAGAATGGTAAAGAGGACCCGGTTTCAGCCCACAAATTACATGAATTTATAATGTACTGCTCTGAATGATCATTAATTATGCATATCAAGAGATACTCTAAACTAAAAATTAGTCCGGTGGTAAGTATAAGAGGCCTAATATTCTGAATCGCGGTGGCGATTTTGGGAAAGAAATGTGCTCAGTTTTATTCTAATAACTCACACTAATAGCGCTTGATAACGGAGCTGTCGTGTCGTTAATTTTGTGCGTTATTGTGCACCAGTACTAACCAACGGAGCGGCTTCTTTGATTTGTAGCGAATGAGTGAAACAAAAACGTTGTAACATTTGTGCAATTGGGTGTGTTACAGCGTACACTCTGGCGGTTTACTTGTTTCACACAAGGTAAACGCGTAGGCAGTCGCAACAAACTACCTCCTGAATTCATTTTGCAGCTTCCAAAAAAAGATGAGGAAAAGAAATTCTTCCGAAATTTACCGTGTTAGATAAACTTCGATAAACAGATATCCACTTAGTTTACGCCTACTCTCATACATCATTTTGAAAAAGTTCTTCGTTTGCAGTTTCGGTTTGCTTAGCACTTCATCAACAGGTACATCAACCAACGTTTTCATGAATGTTTTTTTTTCGTTTAAACCTGTTTCACATTTTCCTACAAATGAGAGCTGCTGCGGTAAAATATGCTGATCAAAATTGATAAGGCTACGGTGTGGGATAGCGATGCTCCTGAAAAGGCACATCACAGAAGCAAGCCATCTGCTAGTAGTATAACAATTAGGATTTCTGTTCTGTTGCCCACAATTCTTCTTTATTTTGTCTCAACTACCAAGCCTAAGTAGGACAACTAACGCAATTATTAATCAAGGGCGGCGTACTCAATTGTTGAAACACGAGTAAAGAGGAAATTATTTAAATGCCCACACATGGTATAATTAATTTCTCTGGTAATTATCGCAATAAAAAAAAGGCACGTTTTAAACTAAATACCACTTGTTTTAAATTGCCCTCAGCTTGGCGGCTGCAAGGTAATTTTAGCTTCAAACCGCTTTCAAACTGAAAGTGTAATGCTTTGCTTCCGAGGGATAAGCGTTTTCTTTAAGATAACCTCGTGAATCAGTGGTGAATTAAATTGTGAAAGTTCTTTCAATGTGTATTTTTGGGTCAGACGACAGGGTTTTGTCCACCCAGTGGACTGTTTAATAAGCATAATATAGTTGGTCTTACATATAGCAGGTAATAAGTTTAGATCACATAACATAAATGTTTCTTGATTAATGCATGTAATTCAATGGCACATTGTTCGTTACGTTCTTTCATATTTTCTCACTTTTAGCAAGAGGGAGAAAATGATACCGAAAATTCGAAAGAGGTAAATCTGTACAGCTTCAAAGTATCAACACTTCAAATATATACTTTTAAATCTGAAAGACTACTTATAATTTATTAACCCTACATAAAAAGGTCGGGTGCTAAAATGTGTTGGGTTTTTCCCAGTTACATTTTGCTGTCAATGATTGTAGCTCTTCAATATCTCATTATTTTCTCCATTAACAATTTTATTTTGTGTTATTTTCTGGGAGTCGGCAAATCATATTGCACTGTCAGTCGTAATTTATTTCCTCAAAGAAAATTGCCGCACTCTCCACAGCTTTTCTCCTTGTATGGGACATGGCCAGTGCACATATTTCTTACGCGGCAACTTTTTATTTCAACAACCAAATTGTGGTTGGTTGTATTTTTATCTTCAAATACACAGATATGTTAAGGTCCCGAAGAATAGTGACACGCACTTCTGAATGTGTACGTACATATAAATGTTCTTTATTACTCTAGAAAGAGGAGATGCCGGCCACTGAAAATGCAAAAGAGGTAAACTGTACAGTTGCATTGAAAATGTCTTCAGTTAGAGACTTAAGAATTTAATTTCATTCTTAAACTAATCCGAAGCAGAATCATTCTGGAGTCAGAAACCTTGTGCTAGTCAGTACAGAATTCTCTTTTTTTAGCTTTGATTAATGCGCAATCTAAATTTTGAAATTGTATGAAGGTTGATTGTACTCGTGGTTAAACTGGTAGGACCATGTTTTATGTTGCTAGAAAGAGAAAGAAACTGCTCCTGAAAAGTCGAATGAAAACGAGATCGTTGAGGTAAAAAGAACAATATTTTGGCACACAAGTTATTTACCAAAATTAAGTATACGATTTGTTAAGGCTCTCCCTTCCCAGCTCCGTTTGCTTCATTACCTCAGTGCAAAAATGTAGTTGAGTACTCACTCCTATTGTATTTGCACTCATAACTGTTTACAGTTCCATCAGTTTCCTGATGTAAAATAGACAACGTGCTTTTATAAATTTGTTTTGTAACATATCATGAGTATGCCATAGCTAATAACTATCCTTATTGAATAAGTATAGTGCTTAGATTGGTTAAGAGGAGTCACTTTCCACTGGGCAGTTGCCAGTTTTCGTTGATTTGATAAAATATTGCATAACAGGGCTTTATAAAGGAGAACATTTTACTTTGATATGAAATTGAACGGTATATTTGGGCCAAATAGAAATGGCTATGAAGGTTTAAGCAGTCTATAGTTTCCAAGTTCACTTTCCAGAACCAGGCGTAATGGACATTGAATGTAAATCTTCAGTTGATAAATGGCTAACCCTGGATATGTAATTGCATTGGTTGTGCCTTAGTAGTTTACCTGGTCAGAGAAGGAGACAGTGATAATGACAGAAGATAATCTGTTCATGCCTCCTGGGTATATAATCTATCGGTATGTAATCTGCCCTCCACAATGGTAGAAATTAGAGAGTTTGTGTTGACATTTTCACTAAGTATCATAAGGATACAAAGGGACACCTCTGGGCCTGTGTTGGTTTTCATCTCAAGATGCCTAATTATGGTAAATGCTGCCCTGGGCAGAACCAAGTAGGGGATACTTTGTTAGCAGGGTACTTAACTGAACAGCCCACTTTGCTATCAGAGACCCAGGCATAATTGATTACAGGGGTTGCTTTCTTTACCCTGCGGCAACCTAGATCTGGCCGAATAGGGACTGAGGGAAAATAAGGTAATTATAGGTCAAAGGCAGCTGTTGGTACAAATATGGGCATAGCGTGATAAAAGACGAGTACTCTCAGGGTGTCCAGTGTCGTGTAGACTTACCAAGTAGTTTACCTTTTGGTACGGACAACTGTTATGTGTGAGGCTGCGTGGGTCCAATGCGCCCATCTATGTGGCATTGTGCAATGTTCGTCCGTAAAGAAAGCTCGCGTAGACTGGCCACACACCTCGTTTGATGTCTTCATCTCTGACGCTGTTCATCTGCAGACAAGCTGACACGCCTGAGAAAAGATATCTCTATTGGCGTTGTCGCCTTTCAAAATGAAATTATTAATAATTGTATTGCAGATAGCCTTGGTTTTGATGTTCTGTTTATTACTAACTCTGAAAATCATTCTTTTCCAGGTGGCCAAAAATTGTCAAATAACGACATCATGGACATTTAGTTCTTTTGTTTTCTCTTACGGTTTTGATATAACAGTCAATTTGAACATTTTTTGTTTGGTTCTTTGCAAAACTTTGGAAAGAACAATTGGTTTATAAATTTCGGAAGTTCACTCTGTTCATTTGTTCCACATTGCATAATCCATAGCTTCACTAAACATGTTTCAGATTGCATAATACGTTTGTGTATTACTTTTCTCCCTATCCTTGTGCATCTAAATTAACATCTGAGCTATGAACTAACCGTCGTCGCTCTGAACAGTGTGTAGGTGGTGAAGGTATTTAAATACTATTTCAACTCCTGTCGTCTCTTGTGACTTTTTCAGCTGGAGAAGATTATCACTATGGCGCAGAAGGTAGACTCTACTCATGGCTACAACCTCAATATTAAAAAAGCTAGACCTGTAGGTGATGGGGCCACCACTTAGTCCTCTTTCTATCTCAATGTGAACCATTTGTTCATCGGCACTGCTTTGGGAGTTTCGCGTCCCTGTGTATCCTTCCCCTTTGTGGGAAAACTTGTTCGTTGAACGTTTGTACAAAAAACGTTTCTGACTCAGACATAACGACAATCTACACCTGACAACGATACCAGTGAACTTTTGTCAAAATAACAATGGTGTTCATTGCATGATGTTTAAACTGGTCACGCCGTTGAATGCATTCCGATCGTAATTATAAAAATTGTGCTGAACAAATTTTAAGGTTGATGATGATATCTTGACTAATGACTGTGTGATCTGAAAACACAAGGCACATATTACACCATTACCAAAGAGTAATTTTGAACAGTATTATTCAAATGCACGCGTATCGCGAAACTATCGAAGCAGCTTTTGACGTTGTCCGCCAGTAAATCAGTATGCATTCACAAAAGTACATGTATTTCAGTGCAATGTTGTTAGCACCTGAGAGACAGGGCATTGTCATCATCAACATGACGGACCATGACGCACGACTTGACATATATTGCCGGTTCTGATGTCATTCAACTTTGATTTTGAGTAAAAAAATATGAATTTATGAAGAAAAACGACGTAGAAACAGGACATTTACGAATGACGTATGCATTGCCCTGTACTTTTCCAAATGCACCAAACTTACCCAAAATATCCCCAGCTGGGACTTAGCACAATGGTTCACCAATCTAAACTTAATTTCTGGTCTATCCATCACCTTTCATATTGAGTTGTTGCTTTTCAAATTTATAATGCATTTTCAGTACAGAGCATGATATGCGCGACTTTTCTGCCTCTTTTTTACTATGCATGCCTTTTTGGACGAACTTCTTGTAGGATTTCATGTAGTTGCAGTTAATAGATGATGGTTTTACAGGTAGATCCAGAGCCATTGCTAAAATCTATTTTTAGCTTGTATTTTGGTTGGGGAGGGGGGGGGGTTCAAAAGTAGCAATAAGAATCCTTGACCCCGTGCATATTTAGAATTATTGGGCGGGTTACTACAACATCTTTTATTTTACCATAGAATAAAGAACTGGTCTCAATTTGCTCTATTCCCCAATGATTCTTCAAATTATTTTAGAAATATGTTTATATGAAACATGAATGTGTAAAATTCACCTGGTCACTAGTCTCTACACAAGAACTAATGCGAATATTCATGGTACAGAGAAAGCACACATGGTGTGGGAAGAATATGGGAACTTTACAGCAAGAGTAGGGAAAGTGTTGGAGGAGTATCGCAACTTTCTATTGTTGTATCAGAACTTTTTCCATCATATTGGAACTCTGGCTCTGGCTCTGCCACAGAAATTTCGTGTTAAAGGTTGTAAACATTGGCATGTGACTTTCTGCGATGACGGACTATGTATTTTTTGTCATTTTATCAACCTTTAACTGTAATGCCAATTTTGCGTTTTTGTGTTTTGTTAAATTTTCTTGCTGAAAAACTTCTCCTTTCCAAGTAAGTATTACTCATTCTGAATATGAATTTCTTCCTTGTCTTTCTCATTCTCAACATAACACAAAAACACTCCATACAGATTACTCTCATATGTGGCCCCACACATTTTCTACAGATATTTACTATTTTTTATTCATATTTTATATTATGTAGTTGTTTGTAGTTGAATTGATTCCAGTAAAACCGGGTGAATCTAGGGAAAATCTTGATTTAACAGAAAGTGTTGGCACAGATGATACATCGCAAATACTTCGACGGTTAATTTTGCGAGAACTTCTTTGAAGCCTGTCACAAATTGTTTCATAAATGGCATGAACAAAATAACATCTTACCTGAGACAAAAAGTAAACAAGAAAAATACTCCTGAAAGAATCTGTAGTTACATTCAAATATGTGTACGTCTTAAGCTCGGGAAAACGTTAATACTTTTTATTGAACGCGGCCAAAGTAGTATGTTACATAATGATGTTTGTTCGACCACAATATTGAATTGGTCGATATTGCTAACGACCTTTGTTCTTTTATGGCAAATACGCCAATTTCGCAGAAAATTAACCGTTCAACCAAAAGAAGATAAATGTTGCGATAAGTATAATCCAACATGACGGTAACAAGCTCCATTTGGCCTGTTTGGTTGGGTAATATAGAATTGGTGGTTGTTAATGTGTTAAAACACAATCGATGGCACTTTTTGGAAGTGGTAGCCGCAGGATAGACCCGTCTAAAATCATCTAAATCTACACATTTCAGTAAAATTGTTTAGAGAAACAAAGAAATATTAAGTTGTAGTTTGCCAGTTCTGCTTGCATGTGGAAACTTCCGATAATTTGATTATTTTTTTCGCAAAACAAACTTTGATGTTTTGATAGCGAGAAAGTTTGCATCTAAATGAGAGAAATTGGCATGAATTATATACATTTATCATATGGTTAGCCATATCAATCCTGAGGCTAAAAGCACTTGGTTTTCCTCGTGATATTGATCATGTGTTTAAAGTCTGGGGGTTAATGTATTATTGAAGTTGTATTGAAGTCTGGTGTTCGAATTGATAAGTTGCGTACATTTTCGATAAACAAGCAGAAGGGAATTGACATAATTACTCACATCACGTGAATGTACAATAAAGTAGATTTCCGGGTTCATTTTCTCTCCTATGAAGTGAAAGACACAGTAGCAATGTACGGAACCTGCAGAAAACCATGGTAAACATGTTGTAAACATTTCAGTTTCCACGTGTGAAAGATATTTTGAAATTTCTCTCCTTTTAAAAAGTTGAAATGCAACTCTTATTTTGCCTTGAAAAGAGGAGTCCAGAGGCGCTTGGCTAATTAGTTGAAAATGTGCATCAGAAAAAAAAGAGAAATATCCGTAGGCAAGACCACCACGAGTCACCGCGAAAAAATTCCAGAGTTACTTGTTTTGGCTACAACTTGAGCATCAATTGTTTTCGAACATCCTATTGTGAAATTGTTTTTTTGAGCCCAGCCCTCTGAACAGTGTCAATTTGAAAACCTTTGGTTGTGTGTACTCGGTGGGGACCTGAATCTTGCATTGGTATCAAAAATGGTATTGAAAATAGTATCAAAGAGTAGGAACCTGTTAAAAACCGCTGGCTTATTTTTCTGTGCACGTCTATTTTGACATTTTTACCTCCCATACTTGTGAACTGAGATATTCCGTCAAAGGCTTTAATACATAGCAGATTGGAAATGAAAGAAAAAGTCCTTCAAGGTGAAAAGGCCAATTCATATTTTGGGTCAGCACTTTTTATCGTGCACAATACCCATGTAAGCGATAGGTTGTTTGATATGTCTGGACCCTTGATAAAGCGTACAATGATATATTCATCTGCCACGTGAAATAGGCCCTCTTCAATCTTAACTCGTTGAAAAACTTAATGCGGCCAATTTAGGTTTTCTTAAAGCAAGCGGTTTTTTTCTTAAGAAGACTGGGGGTGCCCAGGAGACATTCACAGCAGATGGTTAGCACAAAATGTGAAGATGACAGGCATTTGGGGACCATTGTCTGTCGTCTGACTGTTAAACTGGTCAACTAATTGACCTGAAACTTTGCACACTCAGAAGTTGTCCTTCAAAAAGAAGCGCGTGATACGAAGCTGAATTTGATAGGCTGCAGTCGGGTTAACAGCAAGTTGTTATTGAACAGCAGCCAAATTCAGCCATTAATCTTTAATATGGCCAGGCGAGTAAACTATGTATTTGCATAAATTTCAATGAAATTATGAGATGATAAGAAGCAGTTGATATTTAGCAGTCTAGACGGACAACCCTCTACTTGACACAATTCCGCTCGTTCACAAACGTACTTTTTGTTCTTTTTAATCTTGTGAAAATTTCGAATGAAGATAGCCAATAGTTGTCTCAGAAATTATATTCACAGAGTTGATGAAGCTGGATTCAAAATTATATTGCAATATTTTAAAGGTGAAATTTGTGAACTGTGTTGTTTCTCTTGAAAGCAAAGAACTTTGAACTCGTGCGGAAATGATAAATATTCCATTTGCTTTAATGGAATATGGTCTGATTTGGACATACTGTGTTGTAAATTAACGAAGCTGGAGTAATAAAGTCGACGGAAAATTCCTGAAACTGCTTTTTGTTTTGATCAAAGTTATCATTCATTATCTTTATTGATTTTGGCAACTTCTCTTTGCCCATATAAAGTTTTCATCAACTCTGTTAGAGTAGATCTCCACCATTTATAATGATCTTTGCTTGGCAACAATGGCTTGCTGTCTGCTCGCCGATATAAAGACATTCGGGCTGCTTCAAAATTAAATTTGTTGAATCAGTAAAAATGTATGTCATCTTAATGATATGGTATCGCCAATACTATCCAGGAAACTTGGGCTTCCATACCACTATTCCCACGGATAAAAATGATACTTTGTCGAACCTACAAATATTTGTTGGTTTGAATTGGTTTCCGTGCAGTTTTTTTTTGGACCAACCTCCATTATCGATATCTTTCTGAACACTTGATTACTTTTTGTTTCGTTTCCTTTGATCAGAGAGTTTACCTGTTTAGTGGTTCAAACACGGGTTAAAATCTTATGTGATACAGAAATTGAATGTCATGACTTGATTCCCAGTATCTTATCAGTAACTTAAAAAGTCTAGACCTATATCGAGTTAACCCTCGTTAAGAAAAAATGAGAGAACATGATAATCGTTGCAATGTACGAAAATTAATTCTTGTTTCATGAAATACTTTTAGTTGTGTTGTATTTTCAATCTACCAATAGCAATTGCGCAGGGAAAATTTTGCACAGGTTCTTCTTTAAATTTTATATCGATCCTTTTTCTCAAGTTTTAATACAATTAAGTAATATTTCTACAAATCTCAGGTTTTTTTTCTATTTTAAAAATGATTCATTCCCAAGTGCACAAATTACCCTGACTTCTTACGGAAGTTTACTTACCTTAGTTTACTTTTGTGAATGCGTGTTAATTTTCCACTTAAATTCGATGCTTTTCATAGAAAAAGTATGAAATGTAGAATCACTGTAGACTTAAAAGACAATTTTGTTACAATTTTACGTATCGCTATTTCAAATCGTACATTTCAGTAAAAAAAATTGTAAGTATATAGAATTGCTCTGCATAAAAGAGGAGGACATGTTTTTTTGGCTAACCATAGTGTCGCTATTCATAAATGGTAATGGGATTTTAAGAATGTAAACTTACTAAACTGGTATACATTCATGTATTCTGTACAAAATTTGCAACACAAATTCTTAGCAAAAATATTCTGGATAGGAACAAACATTTAGTATGAAAATGGTATGTGCACGAATAGAGACGGTGTTTTAACTTAGGATATTGTTCTATGTTTACCATAGGGAGATGTGCCAGTTTACCTTCCAGACACAACTCTTCTCGTTCACTTTTTTGGCCGTCGAGGAAGAGATCAACTCCAGTACCAAGACTTCCATAGGTATGTTAGTTATGTCTTATCTGCTAAACATCAGTTCTTTTTTTTTTTAAATCATTCTCTTGGTTTTCACCAACGAGAACACAACAAACGC
Organism: Haplosyllis leylae; assembly: GCA_038406175.1. NCBI lineage: Eukaryota > Metazoa > Annelida > Polychaeta > Phyllodocida > Syllidae > Haplosyllis > Haplosyllis leylae. Next base: position 3,480 of record JBCAUG010122022.1, on the reverse strand, counting down.
CCCATGATGTCCATTCCAAGATATACGTTCTTTTCCAGAATCTCGGAAATTTGTTGCCCACTTACTTTTTCAAAAAAAAATACACTACTGACAGAAGAAGCTAAGAGATAACTTTGATTTGCAAATGATTCCAGTAAGCTGTTTTCCGCTGGCTTCCAATGTCGGTATATTTAGTACGACAGTAATCGTACTTGTGTGCCGTGTAAAAAGGGCACATGGCGCGAACGCCTATCGATAGGTATTTCGTTGAACTTTCATTTTCTCTCCAAATCAATTATTAATACTAATTAGGAATGCTATGCAGCCTTTCAATACAGTCAAGATTCTCCAAATCATCAAATACTTAAGATAAGTGGTTTATGTATCTTGTGAAGATACATTTGTGCGCCAGAAATTTACTTGAAAGAAGCGAGTAAACAAAATAATATTGCAGAAAGCAATGACAAAAACAAAGCATGAAGTAATATTGGAAATTAAATATACTGGCTTTTAATGAAACATTTCTTTTCATAACAAACGAGTAATGTGGCCGTCTTCAAACCATCTGGCTGCAAAGACATGGATTTAATAGAGAGTAAAAATAGAAATTGGATCCTGTAAACTCCTTCCACTTTTTTGTGATTATCACCTGCGATTCAAATGGGTTTTTTTCATTGTATATATTACACCAGCCGATTCTTTTCATGTAGGGAATGTGGCATTTCATTAAGACCACAAAAACTTCAAGTCAGAATTTAATTTTCCAAACTATAAATAGACACTGCTTTAACAAATGTCAAATTTACCTTGTCGAAAATACACCTACGTATATTTGCTCACTTGCTAAATTAAATTAACATGGTTGTATTAGTCGGCGGAAAGATAAACATTGCATTTATTCAAGTGCTTTCAGACAGAAAAATCATGTAGATTTGAATTGAGGAAAATACTTATAATAACTTTAGGATGATTAGCTAAATTTCCTCTTCAAAACACTTGGCTAATTCTTTGAAGACCATACTAACCATAAACATTTGCACATATTTCTTTGTCGTGCAAGTGGTAAGAAAAGTAACATCTTTTAGTACAATTCGGTTGCAAAAAATAATTTGTGGAGTACGTTTTATTTCGTCATTACATAGCCACAATCAGAGTCTATATCACACGCATTTCCTTCAGCGTTAACAGAATGTTGTGTTGTCCAGGAGGAACTAGAAGAAGTGTCATGCTGACATCAATGACGGTTTTTCCTACTTTGAATTTATCACAGATTCCTGTTTGACTAATAACTCTCCTTTTTGTAGTTTCATGGAGAATTTGCAGACTGAGGTTTTGGAATTAGAGTTTAACGAGTTCGCCAAAGGTATGCCAACGATAACTGAAGAAGAGTTTGCCTACATACTGCTCAGATATACAATACTGAGCAAGGATGATCATCGGGAATACATAGATAGACTGAAACAAAGAATACCTCACTCAAAGGTATAGTTATTTTGTTTCTTTTGATTGGTGACTCCTATAGTCACCTTGTCGGTTGCTTTTGCCCAAAGTTTAGGGGATTTTAGATGGTGTGATCCTTGTGTATGAATGTTTTCATGCCCCGTTCACACGCTAGTCTTTACGAGGTTCAGAACACCAACCAAGATAAAAAGCACTCAGAATTCGGAACTTGGTGAAAGGGACCAATAAACGTGAAAACTACACTGTCATCTGTACCCAGCTCAGATAAAGGTATTACCAGAAATCATTAAAAAATTACTCAAAGCTGGGTCTCCCAATGCGCCAATTCATGGTATGGGGCAGCCATTTTGGATGGTAACCAGAGCTGTAAATCAGAGAAATGGTTATGGAGATTAAATCCGACAAGACAGAGCAGGCGTGTCAATTATTAGCCCCCGTAAAGTTGGGTCTGGGTTGGAATTGCCACATTTGTGGTGTTTGTATCCCTCTTCACACCCCGTTTAAAAGATGCTGTTTTTGACTATATGTATTTCCACAGTAAGTAATCGTCAGTAAAAAACTTGGCCATCTTTTTTTTCAAAATAAGGGCAAATAGTTCAAATTAGTGAGGTAAAGATTAAGGTAATTATTCGACCTTTATAAAAATTACTGCGAGCGGCGCGTTGTACTTCTTGATGTGAGGTGATGTGTAAACTTGATCTTTTATTATTTAGATTCCAGGAAATGTCGCAGATTTTATCTGACTTGGTAGTGCGAGTATTAGTAAGAAATTTAATTTTATATTCATTGTTTTCAGGGAATATCATTCAGAGATTTCAAGGAATTTGGAATGTTCTTGAATAACTTGGACGACTTTGCCATGGCAATAAGAATGTACACCTATGCAAATCAACCGGTGTCAGAAGGTAAGTTCTGATGTATGAAATCCATTTTTGCTTGTCATATTCGGGTTTGATTCAGAAATTTTAAACCAAAGAAACTGATTTAAATTTTGATTTTAAGGCAGAAATAGGGAATAAATCTGAACCTAATTAAGTTGAAGCTTTTATGTCATGTCTTCTAGAAATAGTTTCAGTGCATAGATTGAAGAGGCGTACACATGAAACAAATCTGAACCTTACATTGAGTTTTATGTCCATAATTTTTTAATTCGGCTTATCTTTCCAGACGAATTTAGGAGAGCTGTTAAAGTTTGCACCAATCTGGAAATGAATCCCCATGTTGTCCACACAGTCTTCCAGTTGTTTGATACTGATGGCGATGGAAGCCTAAGCCATGATGAGTTTGTTCAGGTCATGAAAGATCGACTGCACAGAGGATTTAAGGTACTGCGTTCTGGCTTAAACTTAACGACACGAAGTTCGTAAAGTGGTTGTTGAAATTGGAATCATATGAATCGGTGTCTCCAATAGTCCTCTGTTTAATTGCTTACTTTGATTTGATATTTTTCAGCAACAACTTCCAACACATGGACGGTGGGACATCTTTAGACAGTGCGTCAAGACTGAAATGAAGAAGAGCTAAAATAACGTTATCTGTGATAAAAGCATGCAACTTACATTGAACTCATTAGTTTGACTTCATCAGAGAAAATTTAACAAATGTAGCTTCATTTCTAGATTTTCTTTTCAATAGCTTTTATGTCATGTCTTCTAGAAGTAGTTTCAGTGCATAGATTGAAGAGGCGTACACAGGAAACAAATTGTATTTGGAGACAAAAAAGCCTTTAATTTATTGCTGTAATAGTTTGGTTAAATGATCATTGGTTTATCAGTTGGAAAATCTACCGTATATCTTTCTGAGTCTCATTTCCGAGTCCTTGTGATAACGTTGAAACTCACTTTATCGTATTTATCACCTGGAAAATCATCACCATCTTTCATTTTTAGTCGCGCCGCTTCTACGAGCGGAGCGACCTATCTGGTCACTATGGCGTCTGTATGTTGTCTTGCTTGCTTGTTAGCTCAAATACAAAATTTCGAAAAAATTCATCAGATCTCACAAATTCCAAAACCAGAACATGTTTCAGACCATGTTTCA
>JBCAUG010122021.1:0-59793 GCA_038406175.1 Haplosyllis leylae | reverse complement strand
CAGATAGGGGCCCCTCAGTCCATCCCCATATCTTTTACTCCATCCTCCGATCTGGTACTCCATCCCCATGTCTGGTACCCCATCCCCTATCTGGTACTCTATCCCCCTATCTGGTACCCCATCCCCCTATTTGGTACTCCACCCCCAAATCTGGTACCCCATCTCCCTATCTGGCACTCAATCCTTATCTGGTACCCCATCCCAGAAAGGGGGTACCTCTACATTAATGAGTCACCAAAGTGTAATTCTTCACTCCTCAATATTTATTCTTGTACTATTCGTACACTTACTGAAGCACTTTTAGCCATGCAATTATACAAGATCTATTATACAAATGCTCACTGTGGTACAACATATAATTTGCATCATATCTGAAAAATTCAAAAGACATATCACTGGTTTATCAATACGAAATGAATGGTCGACAGTGTGTGCCATGGAATTTGGTTGATGGAGAAGAGACGGTGACTTGATTTGACAATGTTACAACACTCGTTACTGAAACGAAGGCATTTTAAACTGCAAGTGGAGCGATGACAAATCTTGTAATGGCATTTACATTTGCATGGGTTTTTTAATTTATTTCAATTACTTCAGGTTTGCACCAAAACTTCCCACGTGCAAGCTTTCAGAATTTGTCAGCATGTTTTGCTAAAATTAACTGACATTGAGTCAATGTTGATGGTGTTCACAATAATTGGATGTTCTTGGAACTTCTCGAAGATGAAACTCATAGCAAATTGATAGATCTCTATTTTATTCATATTGTATAAATCAATTGAACCTCGAAGACTCTGAATCAACTAAACGAGAGAAAGAGGTCTACTTTCAAATTAGCTGGAAGTTTATTAAAATTTTATTCGAGGATGTCCTACATCTTTACAGAAGAGACACGTTTATCACACGGCTAATTAACAAAGACATTTCAGTGTCACTCGTTAAATTGATTATTCCATTCGAATTCTAAGAAGGAAAGTTTTTGTAATTTGAAATTACATAATGATCATTATCGACCGTACTGGGTTGAACTGTTGAATTATTTATTAGTTAATATCTCTCAGTGTAAAATTGCTCAAGTGTGCCAAATTCTTGAGGCTATTTTATGTTTTCTTCGAGTACAGACGGGTACAGGGCATTCGAAGGAGAGAACGGACCAGTTTTCCAGCAGTGACATGTCCTTTTAACAATGCTTACATTTTCAAAATTTAGAATAACCAACACAATCTGTACATTTTAATTGTTGAAATTGTGTACCGCGAGCAGTTTCATTCAGATGTTTTGTTGAATGCCAAATCAAAAATTACGACATCAAAATTGGAAATTGATCAAGTACAAGACGTAGTAAACTTGCCAAGCACAAGATCAATTAAAGTGCTAACATGCCACATTACTAGAGACTTATATACCCAAGCAGAAGAAACAGGTATGTTTTCGTGACTTCATTCAAATAAATAAAATTACAGTACTCAATTTTTTTGTCCTTTCAAAAAAACTTTGAATTGATCGGTCATTCTATTTTCTTTCATTTCTATCGATTTGACTTTCCCAACGATGAAAACTGTTTGGACTACGTGGCTCAGAGGCTACAATAACGGTGAATTTGACATTTCCAAACTCGATACCAACGACATCCATGGATATAAAGACAAAAATTGTATTCGGAAAAACGCATTGATGTGTAAATAACTCACACTGACGTATTTCTCATGTAATAAGTATGGGCAGATAAAATGTACTTATCATGGAATATTGATTTAAGTCCATAAGGACAAATTGAACTGCACATGGTCACAACCCATCAACTGCATGTACTAACATCATGAAAAGTGCCTTGATAAGCGGTGATACTAGAACTGACACACAAGAATGAAGATGATCATTCTCATCCATTTACCAGAACAATGCAATCATCATCATCAGCAACATCATCTCTGTTTTGTTCTTTCTTGTCTTCTAACCAAGGAATTGGGACTGTCCTAGAAACAGACATTTGAGAGTTGAAGGTCACTAGATTAATTGTTTTAATCAATGTTAGCTTGTAGACTCATTGCTTCTATTGCCACCGATAACAAATTTACATCATGTTTGTCTGACATGCATTGCGGTTTTGCATTGTCTCGGTTAATGGATAATGATCGAATGGCAAAATGTTTGTGATGATTTATGTTAGGACCATCTTCCATGGACCCCAAATGTTTTACATGATAATTAAATTTTCTAGTTGAGCACTTTTCACATGCCTCACACAAGACAAGGTATTTATCATTGGGCTAATTAACAACGACATCGCTATGTATTATGCAACAGGCCCATTCCAAATCAATCCTAAAGGGAACAGATTATTTAAAGGTGTTTGGCAAGTGGTGTTTTTCAACTGGAAGTTTCCAAGTGTGCTGGGGTCAAAAATAATCAATAAGTTAAGGTCGGGATTTTACTGGCGAGCACGATGCGGAAGCCCCTTTATGACAGCAAATATTAATTCTGAAGAAACCACATTTTCTTTGAAAGCTAACTAAGAATTAAGAAAGCAATATCAATGGTGAGGATCAAAAAATTGACATCGTTACTCAAGCAATGATAATCGTGGCTGACATAACTTCAATAGAAACCTCGTAAACCACACAGGAATACACAATTTTCAAAGGTAGAAGCGCAATAGTCTACAGATATCGTTTCACTCTTGAGATGAAGGCTTTCCGCTTTGTAATCTCTCCGAAGGTTTACGGTACAGACTGAGTGACCCTTTGTTTGCACCATCGTCTTATTTGCCTTTATTGAAACTTGAATAAAGTGATGTACAAACAGCCAAATAGATGACATTTTCAAGCCAACAACAAATAATTTGGATGCACATGTTTTCGAAATCAGTAGAATAAAAGTATTGAAGAATTGAATTTACTGAAATATTAACAGGTTTTAGCCTGGAAAAAGTAGTGAAATGGGTTCATGTACTCACAACTGTTACTCTCGTCATCACTGCAGTCGCCCCTTGACAATTATGTCTCGAAAGTTGAGCCAAAGAGTCTCCGGAGATTACTTTGAGATAAAATGAAAACAAAATACAAAAAGTAGAGGCATTCTATATGGAGATATTCAATACAGTTATGAATCTTGTAATGGCTGGAAGCCATGAACTATGCGACCTTTTAGGATTCAGTGTGGAAATTGAAGAGTGTCAGATGTTCTTTTTCTCACATACATCATTCATAGATATCAATCTGTTGAGGCCCAAACTTCACGACGTCGGTGTTCAGAGTTTTTCCACCCCTGATGTATCTCAAACTTTTGTGCATAGTTTCAAATTGATCAATTTGACGTCTCCAATGCATTGAAGTTCATTTCTTTCACACCTGCTAGTCAGCTGGACTTGGTTTGAGCTTGCAAGGCTTGCAAGAAGAGTAATTCTAAGAGTGTGAACAACGCCGAGCTAGAGTAGCTCAGATTGTTATAGCGGACACTGTGCCACATACTTAGTCCTAAGTTAGTTTCCCACCAATGCTTGGGAAAGGATGTGGATCAGACAGATTTGATTACAATGATGGCCATCTAGTGGTTACATCAGAGATGATTCTGAGGAATTCATTGCAGACAAGCAAATGAGAATGCCAGTAAGGGATCCACCCTCACTTTGGAGACCCAAGGTAGACATCACAAGAGGACCAAATAAGGTGTACCAATGGCCCTCATAAAATGACTTACGTGCTCCGAAAAAAAAATTGAAAAAAAGAGTCGTGAACAAGAAACGTGAGACTTACTGTAGTTGAAAATGTGTGATTTGATTCAACCTGCTTCTGAAATTCCCCGTTTCATCTAAGTTTCCCGAGGAAAGTGAGGCGCACCTATCTAATTTAGTAAATGCACATGAAGTCTTTATTCGTACAATGTGTATTTTCATCCAGGTAACTTTATTTCTCCTTTTGTGTTTTAACTGTAATTCCTTAATAGTACAATGAATAAAACCAAAGAAACCATCTGGAACCTGAGCTAATTCAATACCCATGCAGCAACTCTCTGAACTCTTGACATAACTAAGACGCCATCCTTGTTTCCTAGCAAAAGGGCAGCCGCAAAAGGCTTGAAGATATTTCATACAATCATTTTTAGTTTCAGTTGTAGATGTGCCATAGGCATTTGCTTTTCCAACATGTTTTTAAAAGTCATTTTGAAGAAATCTGTGTATTCTCCATCCAATAAATAATAGATCTATTTGTTATCGAGAAATTCAAAGACGAAGATGAAACATAATGAGATTCAATACTCTATGCGAATAAAAACAGTTGTAAAAATATGATATTGCTAACAAGAGCAATTAGAATCTACGATGAAACGTGCAAGATGAAAACACGTTGTTCAAAAGATAAAAGCAACGACTTAACAACGCATGACAACTGAGGTTCAATGAGTATAGTATGTACATGAAGAGAGTCAGAGGTGTTTCAGTACAATAACGTATGTTGCTAATCACACACGCACCTCAAAGAACTGCCAAAGGTTATGACTCTGAAATATTGGTTGCAAAACAAGTTTTGTTTTTGTTCAATTCTTGACAATAAAATATCAACCCAACAGGTAAAGAAATTCTCAATTATAAATCGTTTTAAAATAGTGTCATTTGTCTGATGACGTTAAACGTCGTTTACAGGAGTAATGAAGAAATTGCAATCAAGAATATAGACATGTAACATGTCAAAACTTTCAAAATCCTAAGCATTATTTCAATTATTTACTTTTGATTACAATAATTTGATCTAATTCCTAGTAGCGAATACTAAGAGTTATTTTGGTCGTCTTGAGATGCAAAGAACTTGTAACATCTTAGATGAAAATAGTAAACAATAGGCAGTAGGTGTGGTCTTTTGTGCAACATAGACCTACAATTAACTGTGTGAAATGTCCAATTAAGCGAGACAGCCCTAAGAAAAAAATGTACTGGATCACACACATGTTACGATTCCGGAATCACCTCAAATCCATTTTTTAATGTTACACTCGGCCAAATATAGATTGGTTATGTGGTGTATAAGGGAACTGACGAGAGATCTACATCAGTGCAGATAATTGGACAATGTATTTCCTGTTGTAGCAGGCCTTGATCTGAAATGAGCGAGTCCTGTTGGCTGGTTGAGAATCCCCAGTCAAAATGTTCAAATATCAAGATCCATTCTTTCCCAAAAATGCTCCACACTTAAACAAAGTAAGAATAAAGTTACTGTTTCAAGTTATGTTAGATTGCTTCCAACATTAATGACATTTTCATCTGTTTGTTGTCGTGTAACTTAAAATTGTCAATGTGGCTGTAAACAGAAACGAGACGGAATCCAAAAGCAAACGTTCAGCCATTTCAATCATTCCAGACTGATGCTTCTGTATTTGTGAGATACTAATTACATACAGACTGCAATTTACTCCACAGAGGATCTGAGAACAGACAAGTGTCATCGACATAACCCACATTGTTCATTTTAACATAACACGGCAACAATTGTGTGTACACCATGCACAGAACACTTCATATGAGAATCACAATTGACACTCCTCATTTGACTGTTATTTCATTTCGACCAAAGTTCTACCTTTGGAACATTCTACTATGTAAATGTCTGATGACACACTTGGCCCTACAGCCCTACAAGATTAACAACCATTGGATGAAATTCGTATATAATTCTGAAGCAATCGTTACAAAGTGTATTGTATGTAAAGTTCGATGAGTTTATTTAATTGTGTTTTCCCAGCGCAAGAAAAAAAAAGAGAAAGGGAAACGTTTTCATCTCGACAACCTAAATGGCACTTTCTTTGCCTGTAACGTGTTTACAATGTTTGTAAATCTGTAAAGTGGCTCGAGGAATTCATCACGTAAAGCTGATGTGGTAATGATTTTACTGCATCAAACACTTAGCTGATTCACAACAGACAGTCCCAAATATTAGGCTGCCGTAGCTGATGTACCTTGCGTCAACATGCTACTTTGGTGCTTTAAATGCAATCCAGCCCAAACCTCATGCCCGCGAATTTTCCTCAAAAGTACACACCGTCGGTTATTAGTTAAATTTGTACACCTGAGTGAACTAATGAGTCATAATGCATTTAACACATTGCAGTAAAATTAATTGGTAATGTATTAAATTTATGTCTTCGGGAGTCCTTTCATTTTTTAGCACCGCTGTTTAATTGTCAAGAGGAAGCGTTACTATTTTGAAAGACATATTTCAATTATTCAATTCCAAATGTTGATCAAAACCTTAATCTAGGAAAGTGATCATACTCCATATATATACTCCATATATCATACTCCAGTGCTGAATCAATTACCTTTATCACGTAAATACTGTTTCAATTTTTTCCAGGAAAAATTTCAAAAATGGATAGTTTACATGTGCAGCTGGGAGTACCCAGGTGCCATGTTCAGAAGAGCAATAGGCAAGTGTGTCATTTACATCTGTCCACAGGCAGCTATTACTCTACACCAGTGACTTGAAATCCTTTCATGAGACATTTCTGTGTGTCTGATTTAAATATTGTTTAATAATAAGAAATAAATGGTCAATTCCAGCATTTTCTGAAGGATAAATTAGAACCTGCAATATGAATACTCTTTCAGTGTTACATCAGGACACTCCAAAGTATTTATTTTTGTTTTCGTCTAAAAATGTTCATGGAATTTGGCAATTCACTTTGGCAAAGGACGTGTCATATAACATCTCAATAAATGGTAGGCGTGGTCTTTGAATTATGTAATGTATCTATAAACCTGTAAATAATCCGGTGCATGCTAAAAAATGTTCCACTGAGTGACAAAACTCCGAAGAGTACATTGTACTCCAGCACACACAACATGTTATCCCTGTTAACATTAACCTCTCGTCTATTTGGGATGAATTCTACATTTTTAGATTTAAAAAGATCCGTCATGCGGCAAAAATGTCCGAGGGTTTCTGTTCTTCTGCTTGGTTTAATCTGGTTGGTTGAAGGAAATCCAGAGTCCAAACGAAACAGGGAACACGAGCAGAAGCGTTCACACGCATGGAACATACGAATGTGTCTAATTCGCCTGTAATGAGTGTCTTGTTTCAACAATATATTACTATTCCCTTTTTTCTGGATTAATGCTTCAAAAAAGAATCAATGATCAACTCAGTAAGGTATAACCTGACTGTATTGTGTCTCCTTTCTTAACATTAAAATAGCAAAAATTCGTGTCTTCTAAAGTTCCGGTACCCTGTGTAATATGAAACTGGTAAGTACAGAAAAACTAGTGTCTCCGTAAAAGACTTATTTCTTGACAAAGCACGTTCACAATGAAATAAATGCGCTTTGTGTTGTTACCTTAGTTTTGGTGAATGTTCTTTACTTTTACAACTTGGGTAAATTTCCGCAGTAGATTTTACATGAGGAACTGTTTTTTTCAAAATACAAATTATTGATTGACTGCTACAAAGAGTTGAAATGTCTTATAAAGAAACAACTGTGATACGTTTAAAAGGCTTTCAAAATGTGAAAGAAAAAAATCACTGGAAAAAGAAAGTTTTCTTTCTTTCAAAATATCTGAATATAGAAACATTACTCCTTCTTAACTATTGAATTTTGAAGGAAGGGAATAGACTTACGACATATATATATTTCATTTGTAAATGTATGGCATTTGAATTCATGATGTGACTTCACTTCCAATACTAGTAGTACGTCACAACGAAAACACCATATCTTTGAAGCAGATCCTGTGTGACTCTTCTATCTTCAAATTCTTCAATTATAGTAATTTACATTTCATTAAATAGTAAGTTTTTTGTTTTTCTTTTCATCAAAGCATTAAATGAATAAACACTTTGTTTAAAGTTAGCATGGATGTGAGTTTACCAGCGATTTTAAAACTTCAAGCCTGTTTCAGAATCATCAGGCAGAAAAGAGAGGCTTTCATGAAATTTGCATGCAACGTTAACAGATCCCAGAAAATCCAGGTTAACAACATACACCTGAAATTTGAAGACGAGATTTTTTCAAATACAGTATAAAGCAAAGGTCTGTGTCCCACGTTGAAAGTAACACATTACAGAACTGAAGATCTGTTGACTCGAATAGATTCATTTTTATTATTTATTGTTTTGATATCTATGTAATGATCATCCATTGCCGAGATACTGAGTTTACATTGCAATCCATTAGATCAAGTACCACTTTGAGCTAATTATATGACCCATTCATCAAGACCTTTATCAACAATTACTGCCACGAAAGGAAATGGCATAACACAAATGGTTGAAAGGCGAAGTTAAACTGTTGATAAGACAATTCTTAGTAGTTATATTGAAGATATATTGCACAAAAGGATGAGTGAGAATATTTAGTGAATTACTGGACTTCTGGCAAGGCTTCAACTGCGAGATTTCTTCTTGGGCAGTAAAGAAATAGCAGACAAATTAAAATTTATCAATATGACATTGTCAAGTTGCCTGTGACAAAGTATTATCAAAAGTTACTCTTATTTCAAAATACTGATGACACACATATTGACAGCTAAACGGTGGAATTCCTTTCATGTCAGACTGGCACATGTGTTTAAATTCTCGTCAATCTAGAAAAGAAATTGATGAAGCTTAATGGATGAACTTTCTATGGCACATTCAGCTCAGGTCATTCTTTGTAAGCGGATTCAAAATGGCGCGATGCGGGAAGCTCATCTGCCTCATAATCAATGTCAATTACCAGTTGAATCTTTTTTTACAAGGAAAATTCTTTCACTTGCTAAAGAACGAGAAAATATCAGATTTCAAAAGAGTCTACAACTGTGACATTCTGAGTAATACATGTCCCAAATTCAGTACAATACTGTGTTTTACCACGAGATCTACCACGGAATACGTTGGCACAACTGAGGCTGCATGATTGTAGACTTTTCAATGTGTCTGTGACATCAATGAGCAAGGACCATTGTTTAAACTACAAGATGACAAAGGTTTACTATTTACTATCTGCTCAGCATGCAAGAGAATATACGCCCTTTCCTCATAAAATGTGTTAGATGGTCGCCCAGTAACACAGCCAAGTCGACAAGAAGGTGTGACAAACGAGGTAAAGCAATTTACCCGACTTTTAAGCTAATCCATGCCGTCATTTCAAAAATCCAACCATTGTTTTCAAAAGTCATTTGACTGAATGCATCTGTTTTTCACTAAAACAACACTGAACTTCTTAATTGATATCAGTATATTTAAAAGTCATCTGGAAAAATCCTCTTGAAATCAAATGGCGAAGTTATAACATTATATGATGTGAAGATAAAGCAACATTCATCTGCGTTTCAAACAAAGCAAATGCCAGGAACAACTTAGAAATTAAAACTTTTTCCACAAACTCCATCCAGTCAGACGTTGGTGCAGTAACAAAGCTTGTAGAACAAGCTGACTGCTAATGGAAAATTGATTTACTGCATGGTAAGGTTTATGTTCTCGACAGAAATTCTCTATTAGAAACCAATTTATGAGCAGAAAGTAAGTTAATAAGCTCACACATTTAAATGTCCTCACAACTTAAAATGTGACGTAGCGTCGTTGACCCAATTGGTGACACGTCCAAAATGACGTCATGTCAGCATTCTGTGTAAACAAATTCTAACCAATGACTGCAGGTTAAAGTAGGCCTAATTTCATAAAACTGCCAAAGGCTCATCTCCAACCAGATGTTAAGGGCTGGGATAGGATGTAAAGGGCCCTCCGACTCAACTACTAAGGTAACTCTAACGAGCCACCAATGAGAAGAAAAAAGCCCAAAGTCCTCAGAAAAAGCGTCCCGCGACAAAACTTTACAAACTTAAAAAAGTACAACCTAGTTTATGTTTCCTTGTTTTCTGTTATTCCGATAGAAACAAATTGATAGTTTATGATCAATCGAAAATTGTTATTTAATGGTGATTGGTAATAATTTTCTGCATCATTACCTCAGTTTGTACAAAATTAAGGTACTGATGGGCATTTAACATTTCAATGCAGCCAAGATAAGCATTCGCTCAAATGTTCAAAAATCATCTTTGACAAAATTGAGTGACACGAAAATAAGCCACTTGATCCAAATTGATTCTCGGACAGAATCAGCTTAAGCCTCAATCATTGAGTTGTGGCAATTATTGGACACTTACAATGGTCCATGTTCTTTCCAACGGAGAATGTGCACCCCTCTTTTTCCAGAATAATGAAATGTTTTCCATTAGTTTGTACACTAATGACATATATGTGTCGAATTGCCAAGAGTAAATAATCATTTTCTTTGTGTACATATTGTGAAAAGAAAATGGATCTACTCGGGTCCTTTGTACGAACCCTTTGTTGCTTCATGTTAGATCAGGCTCAAGTAGGCACTAACTTCATCCAAAAATTCTTAAGTGAATTTGAGGTCTCTCTGCAGTGTCTTACTTCACATATTTTGGCAAACAGAATAAACCTTCAGACAACCATTTAAATGTTCTACATTTAACATGTGCATTGGAAAATATTAATTCTAATAGCTTTATCATTTTTACCTAGTCACAACGTGCAAGATTAATTTCAAACAAAACAAAAGTAAAACCTTAGATTTTTAAGACTAAAGTATCTGAACGTTTTATTGCAAAGTCAGTAGACGGTTTTGTCACGTCATCATTATCTATCATGTAAAATAATACCTTCTCCTTGTGCCTCAACTAATCTACTTTTAGGTTTTAACAGATGACTTAGACAAGAGATTTCAGATTGAAGTCATGTTATCGTGTGTGATTTGGAGCTTAGTAGCATCGCCAATTCGAGTTTTTTTCATGATTAGAATGGTCCGCCATGCCTCCGAGATATGCCAGGTGTAGATTCTGAAAAGTGATTTCCAGACTTCACATATCATCAAATTATCACAATTCAAGCTATTTACTGATCCATATCCAAATATCCATCATCTGGTTTGTGTAAAAATAACAATATAGAAAGCTCATACTTTTGTCGGTCTGATCTGGCAGAGTCTAGCACAAAAAATAGATTATTGTTTGGGGGCAAATGTTAAAATCATATTTTAATGAACGGCACATTTTCATTGTGTTTGAAGGTACTTTTCTTTGAAATAGTACCAACGGAACAAAAGTTATTGAAATAAAACTATTGCTGGTAACTTTTTTCTGTTCGTAAGCCAACTCTTTAAGACTGAATGAGCAAAATTTTTCCGAAGACGTAAACAATGAAATTAACGAAGCTGATGGTATATAAGTTCTTCTGTCACTGTCTATTTCTGGAGAAGCTGTATCTTATGTCGTACCTTTGGTTGAACATCACGAAACAAACCTTTCAGTTGAAAGTCACCAACTTTATTTTACGGTTTTTGTTCTCCGCACGTATTGAGAAGAATTTACGTTTCTAGATTTTTTTCTTCTTACTTAATATACCCCATCTTATATGTATGTCTGCCTTCACATAAAAATCAAGTGTTATTCAATTTATTAATTTGATGGCAAATGCATGAAATCTAGGACCATGTTCAGACCAAGTGCAGCGTCAGCGTCGGAATCAGCAGCAGCGATGACACCCAGAAAGATATCATGGATTTTCAATTGCTTTGTTCAGACATAGTGACACTGGTGTTGACGCTGGAAAATGGCTTCCAGCCCCATCCCAAGCGTCATCGCTAGCATCAATGCTTACGCTGACGCTTGATCTGAATAGACCTAAAGATTTCTACAGACTTGGCTAAATTTGGCTAAAGTTAAGATTTAGACATTTTTTTCCCGAAGTTCATTACAGACGCACAGATACTACCTAGAATGAAAAGCTCGTACTTGTATCTACTGATATGAGCCATAAATCATATTTGATAGTAAAACACTCGCTTTTGATTTAAGCAATTACTGTCTACACGTAATCAATTTTCCCATTGGCGTGAATTCTTTCAGCGATGTAATAGTTTGATAACAGCATTACTCATGCAACGGAGATTATCGAAACAAAAGGCTTCGTCACGTGGATGGATTACGCCTGAAGTTCTTTTGGTGAAATTCGTAAAATTACTTATATATGAAGCATGTGATTGTAAATTGTTTTTGTTGATTGTACTCGGTATTAGAAAATATTACGGTTTTCAAGTGATACTGTTCCATTGATTAAAGCTTGACATTGACAGTCTCAATGACATTTTGGCACATGGTTTAATGCAATTTTGATTACTTAAACTGTTTTGTCCCTTTTCTCGGCTGTACTGATTTGGCGTCCTGTGGAAAATCACCAGACTCAACACCTATTTAAGCTTTATTGAAGGACATTAAGTGGCTTATTAGATATGGCGAAGTAATTAATGCTACATAAAAGTACTATTATCAGTTCATTAAAGATAAAATTATTTCATCTAAAACAGACAAAGTGTTCTGGCGAATATCCTGTTCCTATTTTCTGCTCATTCTGAAAGTTTTTAACTTTCAGGAAACAATGTTCTTTCCAATCCACCATGAACTAAATTACCACAAGATGAACAATTTGGAAAGTGTCATAAACAAGAATTAGCAAAGTATATTTCAAACAGTGATCGTTCATATAAGACTGCTATGCTGTACTTGTATCTATTTCACTGTAATTCTTATAGTTATTATTCAAGGCAGTGTTCTTGTGACGGAGATAATACCTGGTGGTTGATGCCCAAATTTGCCAAAAACAGCTTCTCTAGTCACCTTAATCCCCAACAACAGCAGCTCAAGCTCAGAATTAATTTTAGAGTAAAATGTGAAGTATATTTAACAAAGAGGAAATCGGTTTTGATTTAATCAGGCTAATCCTAAGTTATGGAATTAAATTGTCAAATAAAAAAGCTTAAGATGACTGCATCCAGGGTAGAATGAGACTGGCTGTCCTCTTCACGTCAATTAATTTTACTCAATCAAGGAAAGCCGTCAGGACCCGAGGGAAAACAACCTACGTCTCAGTGTCAATTTCAGCCACTCCAATTAAATGAGAATTATTTCTCATTCTTGTGAAGCTTTCCAAATTTGAATGAGAGATCTGGTGTTATATCCATGATGTTGACGAGAAAATTTCAAAACTAGACATGTAAAGTTATTTCCTTTTGTTGATAATGGACCAGTTACGCCGATGAGAAACTCTGACTGATATGGCTATTGTATCGGCGCACGTATTCCATATCTTTCTAGGTCGAGAAAGGTCAAGAACAACTTTCGGTAGGGCTATTTTAGTAACTATCATATTGAGCCAAAGGATGAAATGACCTCTGGAATAGTTTCGATATTTGTTTAACCCTAAGGCAATGTGAACCGTTTCCAAATGGAATGAGGAAATTTCGCAGGACAGCTAACAAAGGATACTTCATATGATGTATGAGTACAATTCTCAATATTTCGGTCGCTTGTTAGATCTGAATCAATATGTATGAGAATAATTCCACCTGCCGAAACATATGTCACGCAACATAAAGCAACAGCAATAAATATGATTAAAAAACCGCATTCACTTTTTTTTGCAATGTAATTAATTTCCACCAGCGGCAGCAATTGAAATGTTATCAATTCCTGAAGATTTAAACCAGATTCTAAGTCCATTCGAACTGTTGCAAAGCCAAATAATTACACCATTTTGATATCATGTGGGATCTGGATTTCACAGGCAAAATTGTCCTGGTCAAGGATATTTTTTCATAATCTACCCAAAATGACCTTTTCTACGTTATGTATTTCCATAATAGATATAAATTCGGTTGGGGTGACTCGCAACTGGTCCACTTGTACAACAATTAAGGCAATGGCTTGCATCAAGTCACCAAGATTCACAGCATTCTCAGCAAAGGAAAATTGCTGAAGAGCAGGTGTTGTGCTGTATTATTCCTTTGCCTTTTAATTTTCTTATTTGGAGGTAGTATGAGAATGAGATTAAGATGGATATTACTCCACATAACCAAGTTAACACTTTAAACTTACGCTGAAGCGGACATATTTCTGGAGAGTCATACCAAATATAGCGTATTTGTGAGGTTTTAATGCGTTCTTAATGTTTCTTTGAGGCATTTCCTCTGGACGTTTAGAACATGGGATTCGGGTTCCTTTGTCGGATTCATGTCAGTAAGAGCCGTGTGTTTGAAAAAGGATGAGAGCCTCAGGTTCTCTCGGGTTTTATAAAATGAAATTAATTTGCGGAGATTTAGTGAAGCACAGATGAAATATAACATGTCTCTGAGGCACACTTAAAGGAGCTCGGATGAGGCCTTTTCTTTTGGTACTCTCCTCTTATTTTGTATCATGATACCAGATCGATGTCAAATATTCATGAAAAGAAAAGACGTTTCCTTTTACTCATATAAAGCCAAGGAACGTAGGCAAAGTGTATGTTGTCAAAGGTCTCATCAGTCGCAAACTCTTGTGCAACTTTGTTTCATTATGGTATCGGGTTGTGTGTTTTGCTGCTGATTGCTTCAACATCACAGCTCTTCCCCGATGATTCCAGTTTTGTATGTATGTCTGCGTTAAGCTTTCCGCAAGAGCAAATTTTAAGCAACATTGAGGTGTAACCCCACCTCATAGTGAAATCGATTTACTGGTCCCAGTCTAGTAAAAAATACAGGTGCTGGCCAAAAAAGCCCAAAATGTAGTCAAAATCCAGCATCCAATCAATAAGGCAACTATTACGAAAAGAAAAAGTTTACACTGTGATAACTCGAAGATCTGGACACTTCTTAGGAGACTTACTTAATTTTGACCTGCTTATTACTTGCTCTATTTACACTTATTCACTTAATCTGTGGGTAATATCATTTTAAACGTGTTAGATATAAAGAAATTTTAGCATCTACACTGACTATGAGGACTTCACACAGGCTTATTCCTACACCTGCATATATACTCAGTAACTCTCTGATGTGAGTCTCAAGTTAACCTAAAACTTAGCTTGCTAAAGTCCTTGAAATTAATGCCGCGGCAATGTTGAGTATCCTAAATCAATTTTCCATTAACACTCCTTATGCAAGGTTGTTCTACGTGCTTTTGTAACTACATTAACGTGTCATTAGATGCAGCTTGTGAAATATGATCATGTCCTTGGTATAGACCAAAGTTCCCTCATTCCTAGACAGGATTTCATGATATCCATAGAGCCTTAAGGAGATTAACTGGGTTTTTTCTCTTGAATGGAAAAGTACTCTGTTCATAGAGTATTCTGAGTTTTCAAAAAGGAAAGGCTTACACTTGCAGAAAAAAAGCAGTTCAGTTTGAAACAACATAGCTACAGTGTTGCTTGCATGGATCTACAGATGACTTTCGGGTGTTTCTCCAGGCGGTGCAGATTTTGATACATTCAAAACAACAGTACGTTTAACACAACTGGCGTTGCATGTTGATATCTTTTTAAAATGGCAATTAAAGCAGGAGCAACTACAGTTTGAATTAAATCCATTACATAATGAAAGAACCTTTTACAACTTAATAGGCAGTTCAGTTTTCTCTCATAAATCACAAAGCTGTTTTGTTTATAACAACTTAGCTGTACTTATTATGATGTTGGACTTTTGAAACTCCACGGTGCAGCTTTTTAATTACAAAAGCTAAAACGAACTGAGATAACCGCATTATCTCCAAATTTATCGCGGGAGGCTATGTTAAAAAGTCACGTTTTTCCAGTGCAAACATCGTTTCCCCATATTCTTTCTCTGACCTAAACGTTATACTTTTTAACATGTGTGTTATAGGGAAAGTTAGTACGGTCACGGCGGACAGAGTTACCTTGGCAAAGGATAAATAAAGGGTAGAAGGGCCTGGTGCAGTTTTAAAGGGTACAGACGAGCCCAACACCGTGACATATACATGTCTTTCACAATATCAGATGGTGAGTTGTGGTGCTACTTACTGACAGTTGGTACTTCATTCTTCAAAGGAAACCAGTGCTGTCAACAACTCGTGGTGTTTGGAAGTATTAGAATTTGATCGGAATTGATTTCCCTGAATGGTATCCCATCCTGTTAGTTAAATATATGTAACGGAAGTACAAAGTATAGACGGTGCTTTGATGTGAGATTGCTTGATAGACAATTCCTTCAGGTTGCGTGACAGCCTGACCCTACATAGCCTGTGTGTGCTTAAGTGCGAAATCTTCTTATTGTTCGCACACACTGACGAGCCATCAACCGATACTGCTTCATTGTCAGATACTAAACGACACAGCAGTTAACTGTCAAGCTATTTTTCATCCAAAAATGAAATTTAAGAAAATAAAATATCTGCCATCCTAATGGAACCAATCGGGGGATGAGATGTTTTGCACAACGGTGTTACTAAAATGTGCCCTGCAAATGTGTAATCAACGCAAAGTCAGTTTTCATTTTCAGCGGTTGTTATCTCGCATAAATCCACGATTCAGTGTTAGCTTCTGATTCCAGAACGTGATACTGGTGCACACATTTGGTTAAAGTGTTTAGTGGTCAGCACGTTAATCATGTGGAATGCTTGAAGGACTGCCAAGGAAACAAGGGCCATTTTAATGAGTATATAAACTCATATTTAGCAGTAAGGGATTCTTGCAGCTGCGTACCAACATACTTGTGGCTAAAAATTGGAACTGAAGTGCACTTAATTATACTCTGATATTTCAATTCACAAAGACATACGTGTGTGCTAAAACATGGAACTCCCCTCTCCGTACTTAAATGATTCTACAGAATTACTTTAAATTAAGAACAATGTGGTTTTTTTTCTCTCTGTAAGTATTTCACATGAAATTCTGCAGACTGAATACGAAAAAGACATTCTCGCGGTAGGAGAACATCGCCTCCGATTCCCCGTTCAATCAGACCATGGGCTTCTGCCAGGGGGCTCTCCTTACTGGTTGGTACTTCTTGACTAGTCCTTCCTGGCTGGTCCTTCCGGGGGGCAAGGAAGGGCAAGATATGAGCCCTGTACAGAACACCCCTCGCATTATGGGATAAGGACGTCCCTCCCTCTCCCCTGTAGACAGATTAAGAAATACGACTGAAAAGGTTACCTTCTCCTCGTAGTATGTACGGAGCGGTAATAAATCTATCTTGTCCGCTCCTTACACACACAGATTCGATCATTGGAACGCAGGTCTTCAAAACATCCCTGTACTCGTGTGTACTGACGCCACCCTGTTCCAAACCTAGTGGCTCATTTGCTGAAGTACGTAATAAAGTATAACTCAAGTTACTTGTTGTAAGCTGATGATACTTTAGGCTCAGTGGAAACTAATACACGTCATATGAAGCCAATAGTCTCTGGTATTTCTGATTCTTCCCTATTTAGACGAAGGACAAAGGAAAGAGATCGGAATATTTGAAGGCTATTGCCCAAATACCTACATTATGCGTATCAATTTGTCCCCATAAAGCCTTCACACTGCAGGCATTTATGGCGTACAAGTAGAGATTCTTCCAACTACTCAAAGCTTGAAAATCATCCAATATCTCCACCACTACATCTCAAGGCATGAAAATATTAATTCCATGAGAATAATCATCCTTTGTTCCTTGAAGCATCTATGCCAGTGCAATGAATTCATATATTAGATGATTTCAAACTTCAAAGTTTTCGATCAGTTGATATTGGCAGAGACCCTTCGTTGTATGTACAATTAGATTACTTGTACCTAAGGTCAATAGCCAAACCGGTTTAAGGAAGAAAGGAATCTAGTTTTTACAGAATTCATTAAAATAAACACAGTCTAAACTTGTCGAATTGCCTTAATCTCCCCAAACAAACAAACTTTTCTTCCATTTCTTTTGGCATCCACTCCGTCTTCATCTGGTGGTAGTGAATTAAAATATCAAGAGACGTTGATTAAAATTACTCATATATGTTGGACAGCCAATACAAGGTAATTGGCAAAATCAAATGCTGTTTTTAAAATAAAATATGTGTGATTAAGACAGCTCGGATGTCTGAAGACGGAGACAGACTAACGGATACAACTACCTGAAACAAACCTCAACGACATGCTTCTCCGTGTTGATTGTAAATGTAATTGCTCGGTCTGGAAGTGGCCTCAGCTGGTTTGGTTTTAAGCCGTTGTGTATCCTGCGAGAGACTCAAGGATAGACACGAAGAGTGCAAGCTTTATCTTCCTCCACACATAAATGTTACAAGTTGATCACACAAATAAAAACACCTGGGTCCCTCGCTGCGAAATTAGTTCATTTAAGTGACTGCAACTTTCATAAGAATCTTTCTAAATTTAAAGTTTACAACCAACTGTTGACCATCACATTGTCAAAAGAAATCTAAAACAAGTGTTACAAACCAAAGGGTGCGAAAATCTGCAGGAAACATAGAAACTACAAAAGTGCAAAAGACTTCCATAGCTCCATTGGCCAAATTAGGAATAGAGAACAAAGTAGGACGATTTTCCGTTCAACGACTGGTAAACAACAGAATTGCCAGCAACTGTAGCCATAAACACGCTGCATTAAATATTCTTGCCGTACCAACCTAATGAGAAATTTGACCTCGTTTGTCCGGGGGGGGACAGTATTATGTTTCAAACAAGTTTCTCATGACAACTTAATGTACTTACATTCCTCTTTTGAAAGTCTGTAACGCAAAGCAACTGAAGTGATTTACTCTCTCATTTTCTTCGCCTAATATTTCTTTCCTTGCTGCGTATTATTACTGAGAAATGGCCATTCTAGTTCTTCCTAATTTGCAACATCTTCTACTTAGAAAACAAAAACATTTCCAAATGTGAAGCTTAAAGCAATGATCTCTTCTCTATGAATCAGTGACTCTATTTTCTGGGCTTGACTATAGTATACTACAGTTAATTCCAACACGTTTAACTATCCCTGAACTCATGCATTATTGGAGTCTCTAATGAGTCCAAGGATCCATAAAACAAGAAAATGATGATCGTGCTTACTTCAAATAGTCTTGATCGAGTACATACTATTGCGACAATTCCGACTTCACCAAAAGAGTACGGGTTGATTTGTCTCGTCGTGACATTTGCGAATATTTCTGCGCTTTCAATTTATAAAAGGAAGCAAGCACTTAATTGCAACGGACTTACATGGGTCCGCTAAGAAAAGCACAATAATTGCGGATCCAGGATTTTCCAGAGGGGACGCTAACCCCTAAGGGGGCCGCAAACCTGCTATTTGACCAATTGTTTCCAAAAATGCATGAAAATGAAGAAATTCTTGCCAAGAGTACGTTCCTAGATCCGCCAATGCACAAGCAAGCTGGATGTAGACTGGTATTTTGAACCATTGACAACAAAGTTTATAATTACCGTATCTTAAATATCAGCAGAACTTTCTGTTAATGTGACGTCATGATAACAATATTTATAAAATTCATTTCTCTGCCCCGTGTTTTGAACATGATGAATGACAGAAACTAGATACAAGTGGAGTAAACACGCTACTTACCTTGTTGACCTGGAGAGTCCACGTGGTTGGGAATAATTCACAGGTGAAGATGCCTGTACCTTTATGATCATTTGCAAATAACGTCAATTTTTTGCGGAGCTTTGAATTGACTGCATGAACCATTCATTTTCTGGTCTGCGACAACAGAGGAAAATTAGACGAGATTGCGGTAACCTTTTTGGACCATGGTGCCCTTAAATTTTAGAAAACATAATCAGGGGAGATATTTCGAGTTGAGAATACCTGTCATTGTCTTGCACACGAGCTTCAACATGGGACTAATTTCAGAATATATTGACTGGTCTCCTGCAAACAATGAAAAACTGTACGGTACTAGATGTATGCCCTGCTATTGTGGGGAATAATACACATTTGCCCCCACAGCGTCTTGATTTCACTCAACCTGCGAGCAACTTGCTTTTCAACCCATCGACCTAGATTAATATGACTACGTTCCGTAGCTGTGAATGTCAACACGGATTGGCCTTAACTAAGACAAAGGGTCAATTCGTATTCATGATCGAGGAAACAGAATACACAACAGGTTGGACGTTGATTGTTGAGACTGCCGTACGTAAGTGAAACACGTTTTATTAACGCAGTAATGGATCCATTCCTCTTTCTGAATTACGATTAAGGGTTCTCGTGATAACTTTCTATTCATGGGAGCGTGAACAATCTACTACATAAATGCTTTACAAAAGGATTACCACCATCAGCATCCATGCGTATTTTGACATTTTTGGTACGAACCAAATTTCTGCATCTGCTACAACATTTTCTTCAGAAACATTTGTTAGGCAGAACTTTACTTGACGTTAAATTGGAGACTGTTGAAGTCGAAGTCCACGTTCGGCGGATAGATCTCTGTTCACATTTAAAACCCAGTCTCAATGAACCATTCATGCGAAATAACTACATCAGTTCTGACTACTATCCAATTGATTTTTTTGTCTTTGTAAATGCTTAGAATAAATATCAAAGGGTTTAAATGCTAGAGAAAGAAAGGGACAGTTTCATGATACATGCAAGCTTTTACTTGTGTTAGTTTTTCTTCTTTGTAGTCAAGCCAGAATCTATTAAGTGGCATACCTGTACAGTAATGAACACTTTACTGGTTCGTTAGCAAAACAGTACTGATTAAGTTGTGTCTCCAGTGAGTTTTACACTGAAGAAATAGTGGTAGTTTTTTTTCAAAATTCATCACATTCTACGATCCTAAAAATGAAGAATTAATATTGTATGAGAGCAAAAGTTTTATTTGGTTTTAGTGTTCTTTAGTGTTGACGAGAATTTCCTTTTTCAAGAATTATTATCTTAATAATTTATTTGAAATCCTTTACGTTCAATAGCTAAAACAAATACAACTTCGAGGCAGCTAGCATTCGGCTTTTTATTATTTGATTGTGTTACATACGTTTCATTTTGGCTTGTATTACCTTTGACCATTAAGTCTCATTCAGACCAAGCGATAGCGTGGGCGGGAGCAAGAGCGGCATCACTTGGTCTCGCTAGTAGCAAAAAATCAAATGGGTTCTAGACCCATTTTCTAGTGATGCCACTCCCACTCCCACTCACGCTATCGCTTGGTGTGAATGCTGCAATTGAGATCAATGTATTCCTTTCCAAGCTGGATGCTGCTCTCGCTCACGCTATCGCATGGTGTGAATAGACCCTTAGGGTTTGAAACAAATATACTTCTAATTCTTACTTGAATGGCATGATCATTAACGAAACAGAGCTCCATTCAATCAGGTGTCCTGTAAAATATTTGCCAGCACAGATAAAATAGGATGAGAATGACCTGGGCTCATTATCATGTTTATAGGAGCGTTAGACAAATCATTTATTTCTTATTCACAGTCACACTCAATTCCTGTTAATGAGCAAACTGTGGTATACTCATAGCTGCAAAAATCAGTGGAATGTACATGATTATTTGTTGTAGATATTGGATGGAGTTATTGGTGGCTCCTGTGGACACCTATGTGGTTTACTCTTGGCTCTTTTTGCTTGAAGCTTCAGTGAACATAATGTAAGATTATTACTCATGAGGAACATGCAAGGCATGCAAGCAGATTAGGTAACAAACATTGCTATTGGTGGGAAGAATTCCTGGTGTGAATGGGCGCGCTGGTAATTCAGTGTGTGCGGGAGGATGCAAAGAGATGCAACAAGCCACCAGTGCGAAATTCTTTACCTCTGTAATTTTCTCAAATTAGCGAATAAGAGATATTACATATCCCAGCCTTTCTAATGTTTTATTTCGATTTCACGTTTTTGTAGCGATAGACTTGACACTTAATGTGCAAGATTTCAGAAAGGCATACCAGTCAATTTTGGTCAGTTAGGCGCCGAAACACCATGTGATTGTAATTATTCGTTCGAGATTCCGAAATGTTTGAATCCAATATCTAGTATTTACAATGTATATGTTTCGGAATATGTTTGAAGTTTCCTCTCTTTGAACATATATCTCTATCAAATGCGAAAGAGTAGTGCATTGATATCTGTTCTAAATTCAGAAACGTACGTTAAATTGTAATTAAAGTTTCTCTCAACATTCTTAGAGGAAAGAAGGTCGCTTTACCCAGCAAAAGAAAGAAAGAAAAAAAGGAAAGCTGAGAAAAACAAGCACATAACATCTGGAAAAAATAGTTCAAATTTATCTTTTGTGAAAGGATAACATAATGTAATTTATTCCTTGAAAGAAATCTGAAAGTAGGAGTACGTTTGAAGTCACTTTTTCCTCCTATCATTTTTCGTTTGATTTGGTTTTTTGTAATTTTACACACAGTGATGTGGTAACGATAGGATATTACATAAATAAAAATATAATCGGACTAACTTGAAATGTCAGGGTATCAATGTATCTAAGAAGTACTCAGTAAAATTCACACTTTTGAAAGAAATCAAGAAAGTTGCACGAGTAGGCGAATTCCAATTTATAGTTTTCACAGCTTTACTTGCTGCAACAACATTTTTATGTGCAATATCTGAAAGAAGGTTATTTACTCGATAGCTTGGAGGCACATCTGTGAATTTTTTAAAATAAATTTTATCTTTACAATGTGGTAAATTGTATACAACATGCAAAACAATGCTAATCATTAGTACTTATAGCCTCAAATTGCTACCAAATAGAAGAATGTTACATTAAATTGAATATATTTATATTGAATGTGCAGGTAGTTTTTTACACCGACAATCTGGGAACGGTTGTCCGTTAATCTACATCATTTATTCACAGGAGTAGATTCATCAAAATCTCCCAAGAAACGGCTCAAAAATTTCTTTCAGGGAAAGTAAACTTTCTTTCAACAAAACAGCCTCCCATTACCATTACGATGGAATACCGACCGCGGCCCCCTACACATCATTCTAGACTTGCTGATCATGCTGGACCAGACCTAGCCGGGGGAAGGAGTGGGTCATCATTCCTGGTCCTTTCCTTTGTCCTGCTTACCTAGTTCTTTTGGGGAAGGGTGAATCACCCTTCCTGACTGGTCCTTCCACCATATCTGTGCCGGGTCCTTCCAGAGGAGAGAGGTGGGTCACCTACCTACCTGGCTGGGGGAGGGGGAGGGGGAGGTTAGGTTATCTCTTTACCTGGCCAGGGTGAGGCGGAGGGCAGGTCACCTACCTACCTGACCTGGGGGAGTGGCAAGTCACCTTCCTGCCTGGCTAGGGGGAGGGATGGGTCACCTACCTACCTCGTCTAGGAGAGGAGTGGGTCACCAGTTCATGGTCCGGGGGAGGAGTGGGTCAACAGTCCTTAGTCCAGGAAAGAGGGAATGGTAGGCAGCTCATGGTCTATGTAAGAGGTGGTCACCATTTCATGGCCTCAGGCAGGCTGGACCCCATTCCTCAGCCTGTGAACAGAAGGACAGACACGACTGAAAACATTACCTTCCCCCGTACTATGTATGTGGTCGGTAAAAATAGGTGTGATTTCGAGGTGTGGATTTTAAATGTAATGCACACAGAATCACAGTATTCTGTGAGATCCACGTTGTGGTTTATAATAAAGGAACCATCACCGCGGCCGAGGTGAGGGCTTTGTGAGCAGACCAAATCTGGTCTAGATCGAAGAAAATCACGCTGAAAATCCTTGGCCTGAAACAACTGAAAAGTCATCGGCGTGTTAGAATAATTTTCCAAGTGGAAGCGTGATTGTGAGTGCATTTATTGTGCATTTATAGTTACTCATACTGCACTCGTAAAGGTTAAGAACATAACCAATTTCCTTTGATTCTGCGATAACTTCATAAGTAGCACTCACAACAAAACATGAAGTAGAAAATTGAACTTTCAGGTAATAAAGGCAAAAAATCCGTGTACCATTGCATCTGTGTCAGGATTTGAACTAAGCGTGAGAAAGACGTGTGTTATTCTCGTGGAGGTGGTAAAGCACTTTTCTTCTTCTCGTTCCTTCATTTTCTAATTACAGCAGCACCTACGGTTCAAAGCCACAACCTTATTCGATTTCAAAAAGTGGAAAATTTAGTTTTTATTAGTTCTGCCTTCCTCTATATTTAGGTAATTAGTACGGAGATTCTGTGAATGAGATGAAAAACAAAGTTTGTTCAAGGAGAGAGCATTAGAAAATTATATTAAAGCAAGGATTTCTGGAATTTCAGAGAGCAACGATTTATTTGCAGGAGTTTCACTATATTCGACACAAGAATTCTACGACCATTGCTCTACGTGTTGAAAAAAAAAGATCGATGACAGATTCAAAGTTTGCACACATGTAATGCTTTTTATGTCTGTATATCTCGACAAAATATTATCTCAAAATTCCATTTTATTTTTTAGAGGTAGCTCTACTTAATGGTTGTCAAGGAACCAAGCTCGACTTGGAGCATGCACAACTGTTTCGAAATCAGTTGTAGGTTCCTAAGTTGCGATATGTAACATTTGAAAGATTCCTGAATCAAAATGACATTATGCAGCACAGAGTTGCAAGTAATAGGTTAAACCATTTACCATCTTGATCATTTTCTTTATTTTATTTATGTATTCAGACTGAAGCATTTTTTGCAATGAGAGAATAAAGTTATCATCATTTTTGGTTACTTGAGTTCAGACCAGTCATGGATGGGTACATCTTTTTAAATCTGCTCCTCAATGTAGCATTTTACACTAAAGAGAAATGTGTTTGTCTTAATTTAAATAAATTTGGGGTTGTTCGAATACGAAATGCTCAAATACACCCGCGAGACAATCGTTGAGGTGATGCCACTTCAAATGTCAATTCTTTCATTGTAAGAAAAAGTGATTGTGTAGTACTTTGGCCTTTCTCCTATGAGGTGTATGCATGTACAAAGGCGCCGTGTAGGCAGCTTACTGAAGGTAATAGTCGTTTTCTTCTCTGAGATATGCGTTAACACAAAGAATAATATGGATTTTAACTGAATAAATTAATCACTTCTATCTACCCAATAGGTTTCTTTGTGGATATGTTGAAACATATATGACATATGTTTCTTCCAAAGGGAATTAGGTTTTTCATATCAGACAGGAGTATTCAAAAGAACGAAGATCTTTCTTTCAAAAGAAGCTGCGGCTCGTTCCTAAATGAGTTTTATCTTTGTTGTTTTTAGACTAAAAGCTTATGTTGGATATTGAAAACATAATCGGACACTGAAAGATTTTAATTTTGTTTTACTAGATATGAATGTACAGTTGTTTTTATGTCATCTTCACTGTTATGAATTACCTACAGTACTTGCAAAAGACTTAGGTATGCACTTAAATTGCCTATACTAATGTGCGTATTTTCAATTGGTGCAAGTTCTTATTTTTCGATCTGCAATGTGGACACATGATAATCATTGCGCTAAGAAGTTTCTGTTTTGCAAGATTGTAAAAAATAATCAGAATCTTTCCAAAAATGAAGGAAAGATAAATCCTCTGAAGCCTTCCTGAGTCTCAAGTTCTTTTAATGAACCTGCTTGCTGCTGTACCGATGTACTTGTAGTCTGTTCGAAGTGTTTTCTGAAAGCGCCCAATGCAAATAAAGATATCCAGTTTAAGTAGCAGCGATGTGAGTGAAGTGGACAGGTCCCCTTGTACATTAATGGTATTCTACGTCCAAAACCAAGGTCAGGCTTATTGATGAATCGGGTGAAAATGGCGCCGCAAATCAATCCCAGTTTGTAAAAACTTCAATGAACCCACCATCTCAAGCGTATATTTTAAAAACAGACATTTAAAGGCTGCAAAGCTTTGTTTTCTGAAAATTCTTGATTCGCAGTGTAAAATCCCAATCGTCAATTTCATCTGTACCAGAAGACAAGCAAGGGGAATAGAAAATCTGGAATAGCAAAAGAAACATCTGTACAGGCTTTAAGGATCCAGCAAGCACACTGAATTACAGTTTTTATTCTTTCTTTAAAAAGTGTTGACTTGTACATATTATACTTGCGTAATATTCTGACAAAATTAATAATTCGCAGTCATTCGATTAACTCTTGGAGGATACAGATTCACAACTGAGTCGAATGTAATGTAAACACTGGGCCCATTGTTATGCAGATGCTTGAGTGTGATGGCAACAATAAAACGACCGGAATCAAGCAAGACCAAAGCAGTGTGCATGAAAGGGACCTAAATAAAAAGACTCCAACAAATTTGCTTTTTTCCTTTCTCAAATGGAGTTATTGTCGAAGGAAAAATGTGTTAATGCAATATTGATGAGCTTACAGCTTAAATTTAACATTGTTGACAATCACATTTTTCAACGTTTCCAGAAAAAATGATGAATTGTTTTCATTTTCATGTCTCAAAAGACATCAAATTGGAATTGTTTTAATTCCATTATGCCACGCCAATTAAAACGTTTCAAATCAGACTGTCTCAGGATTAAAATGAGGATTCAGTGTTATTTTATCAGTTTTAATCTTTGTCATTATCTGCCTGTATATTACAAAAATAAATGAAACAAAATCGCGTAAATGAAGAGGGAAAGTTAAATAGATTTATAGTATCAGATATAGCCCATCAAGGTACATTTGCATCATTCCTTTTTGATTCTACTATATTTTTTTGTTAATCAATCGGTTTGTTACAAGGGATTAAATAGTATTAATTCTGCCCAGGGAATAAGCTTCACTGCCACAATAGATCTGTTCACCAACTCGACATGTTTCTGTCGTCAACACATCTGTAGTTTAGAACAGCTGAATCTTTTTTTCAAAGTGGTCTCGATTTCTTACGTGAGCTACAAAGAAATATCCTCTTTCTCAAAAACAGATGAATAGGTCTTTTATCTTTGACAATTTGGTACTGATAATGCAGTTACCATGTCAATTTCAAAGTAGATGTTGAGAAAGAAACAAACTGGATGAAGTAGCCGGCAGATTAATTAACCAGGAGATTGCTTTATGTGTGTTGTAGGTCCGTGGAGTGAGTGTATGCACCACACGTGCGGTGACGGAGGGTTACAGAGGCGCGAAGTGTGGTGCGCACACAGTAGCGGATGGGCTACACTCGAGTCCAACTGTAACGCACTCAACCGACCCCCTACTCAACAAAGGTACTGCCTAATTTAATTTATTCTTATAACTTAAAGGATTCAAATAATATTTTTATTAATAATTAAGCAGATCTCGCGTCTGCGACTAAGTTTATTTCTGAGTTAACTCAAGAGTTCTTTATTTTAGGAGTTTTGACACTGAAGAGAAGCCATTCAAAATGTACAGCAAAAAGATTGTTCTTTCTAAATGTGGGAACGAAAGAAATATGCTAAAATATTAATAGTGACATCATTTGTACTCAAGCTACATCAAAAGGTATAACTTTTAAATTAAAATTTCATAATTTTACAGATGTTTCCACATTTGTGAATTCCATCGCTATCACTTCCTGTGGAAGAGCGGTCCATGGACTCGATGTCGGCCTAAGCCCAATTACAGTCCGTGCGAAGACGTCTACGGCATTCAAAACCGTAACGTCACTTGCGTCACAAAGTGCGGAGACTCACCCAGTGCCGATTACATCTGTGACAAGTTCGAGCCGAAGCCGCCGACGGAGCAGATCTGTAAGCTGAACTGTCCGGAGGACTGCATCATGACGGAGTTCACTCCCTGGACGAGCTGTGACTCCTGCGCCGTCGTGAACCAGGTTAAGATACACGTCTTTACGTCCATCATACTTCAAAATACATAAATTCTTTTTAGTGCAATGTTACTTTGAAATGTCAATTAATCACCGGGTAAATTAGTCCTGACAAAATTCAAATCCACCGATTTCATTAAGACTCTGGGCCACAGAACTCGTTATGTGTCTTACTGAAAACTGACCAAATCACAATATTTACGTAACCAAGTTCATCCTTATCTACGCATTGCCAGCGAAACGTAATGTCTGACGAGATGTAGACCAAGGTCCTGGCGCCAAGAAAGCGGCCTTACACTATTTGTTAACCGACAAAAATCCGGGTGATTGATATATTTAACGTAACGTCTGAAGGATGATGAAACTTATTGACGTGGATACGCGTAACTTAACCTTGTAAATGTTTTAAACAGACCCGCTTTAGAACTGTACTGGCGCTACCTAGTGGTGGAGGAAAGAACTGCTCTGGTGTTTCAGAAAGTAGACCGTGTGCACGATCGTCCAAGTGTAGAAATAATAAGCACAAAAACTTCAGGTACAAAATAGGTAAATGGACAGAATGTAACACAATAGACGGGAAAAGAAGACGTCAGGTTAGGGAATACCTTGCACTGCTAGGTGAGAGGACAAGGAATATACGCTGTGTTGATCATGATGGAAAACTTGTGGAAGAAAGGTAAGATTTTCTTATTTGTAGCTTTTAAGACATTTCTTTTCGCCTCCGTCAGTTACACTGTTTCAATGAACAGTGCACAGGATAATGACATTCTTTCAAAGAGGAGCTGTGCTGTCTATAATGCTACCTGTTGGTCCAGAGATAAAACAACAACTTTCCATGGTCTCCGAACTTCACGATAAATCTTTTACTGTCAATTCAAATCAATTTTCCGATCAGTTTATGTTCTATGAATGTGCAATCTTAATATTTAGATAGCAAACGGAAACCGTGTACGGAAATTTATTCAATGGGCCAAGTGCCAATACAAAGGACTATAAAAAAAGCATCAACATAACACGGAGTGGAATTAATCCATTGACCAGGTCATAAATGTAAGGTAGTGTGTACATCCAGTGTATCCTGTATGTACAATGATCACTTTAACACATCTCACACGGGCCCTATTTATTGAGGACTCAATGTAGTCAGCCGCGCAAATAAGATTTGCAGGTCAAAAGACTGTGCACTGGGATTGATAAATCAAAGCTGAGCCACTGAAAGCCGCCTTCCACTAAATGTACTTAGCCTCTGCAAAATGTGCCAACAGATTGGACCTGGGTATTATCCTGATCCAACCCAGGAGCAAAATGGAGCACAAGTGTCATCCAGAACACCGGATCAATATTCTCTCTCTGGATTGCTTAAGCCACAGTATGGTATGGACACTAGAGTACGGGCTGTTTGTCCATCGAATGACATCTGGTAAAACCAAGTGATCGTGAAGATGCTCATGTGCTTAAATTGTCCCCAGGTAGAATTTGATGGCGTTTGTATCACCTGTGATACAGACGTAAGTATTTAGAGTTTAGTGTACTGTGGCGAGGAAGCACAGTCTACTCTGTGCTCTAGTTGTCAGAAACAACATCTTGACTAGTATCTGCTAATGCTGAGCCACAGTGCTTTGTTCCATTGAAGGAGACGGTTTCGACTAAATCGTAATCACCCAGACTTTCAAGATTCCGAGAATCTGACTGCGTGGTCAGTAAATGGTGTTGAAACCATGAAGCAAATTGTATGAAATTTTATTGAAAGGTGAATAACATATAGATCTGGCTGATCACCTGTTCAGAAAAGTTCCTCATTTCCTTCCATTTGGACAACTTAAAGTGAACATTTAGGGTAATGACGCAAGCTAGACATTAGTCTACTTTGTAATCATGGAGTTCCTTTAGTGTTGGCTTTACAAGGGCTAGTCGCGCCATAAACGAGGAAACGAGACCACATTAAAGTGTGGTTTCGTGACAACTGAATCAATCTGTATAAAATTGTTATTTTGGTATCTGATCTGTTGAAGAAAAGGTATAAAGCAACTAATTCATTCTACCAGTGCGTTTGTAATCTGCGTGTAAATGAGAGAGTGCAATTAAAACGTTCCTCATTTAGGTTAAAGAAAGCCGAGCACCACATTTTACTCAAGAACATTACTCACTGGCTTCCACTCTTGACAAGTACCTTCCGTGCGCATAAATTTGCCTTCATTTGTAACGATGACAGTGTACATGAAATGTGAGCAACGATTATCGGTTACAGATGACAGGACTGGTATTTATCATTAATCCGCGACAAATCACGACAAAATCCTTATCCTCTGTGGAAATGAAAACTATTTGATCAATTCCTTAGCTGCTACTTGTCAACTACAATTTATGTGAAGACACTTGTTAGCACATAA
This sequence comes from Haplosyllis leylae, assembly GCA_038406175.1. Classification (NCBI taxonomy): domain Eukaryota; kingdom Metazoa; phylum Annelida; class Polychaeta; order Phyllodocida; family Syllidae; genus Haplosyllis; species Haplosyllis leylae. The sequence goes on along the minus strand of JBCAUG010122021.1, from coordinate 29,911 downwards.
TATGGGTTGACAGATTTATAGTAATAAACGGGCAGGTCCCGCAAATCATATCTCTTTGGAGCATCCGGGAAGCACAAGTTATAACTCAGAGAGCCGAGGGCATTTAGTGGGATTTTGAGGTACTTAAGTTGCCTCGGTCATTTCTAAGGTGAGGCTCAGTCGCTTTCTGTGCCGACTTGTTCATTTTGAGAACAATCGAGCTTTTTCTATAGATATGGATTTACAAAAAAGTTCAATTTCTTTCTATCACAGTAGAGGGTTCTTTGTTATTTTGCTAATGGAAAAACTAGTTTTATCACATCATGAAATGTAAGCACTGTTTCGTACAATTTTAGCTTTGTAGAATTCAGTGATAATAACCAAATAGGAAAAACTCAAATGTGGCTCTTGCTGGAACGGATATTTCCAAGAATGTTATTATTAAATAAACAAATCAGCGGATGTTAATATTCTACTTCTAGGCTGTTCTGTATCAGTTCTGGTCTTTATTGGAGACTAGCCTTTTATGCTGGTATTAGGGAAGTCCAGGTATTTTCATTCACCATGTGTAAACTTCGACCTCATTATTGTTATTAGTCTTTTTAATTGTTCATAATCTGGAACCATTTATGCATAAATGATATCCGCATGATGCGGCATCCTTCAAATTCAACACAAGTTCATTTCCATTTCGACCGTCAAAGCCAAGGTTTGAGTTTTTCCTCCTTTTCACGTAAAATTTTAACAATGACTGTATTTTCCATTAGACCTCTCGACCTCGATTCTTGTGCCAAATTACGTACCTAAAACATTCAATGTAGCACAGAACTTTCTCCATTACCGTACCAAAAAAGCCATGCATGGTCAGATCTAGATAACCGGTAAGCAGTATCCTTCATACACCTACGTGCGGCGACTCAGACCAGATCATCTGAGCTTTGCCGCAAAGTCAATGGATTATACCACCTTTCATGTTTTACTAGTCTTGGATGGTGTCGCATTAATGATACTAGTACACACAACTGACTAATACCTAATACCCACATGGTGTTCGATACCAATTACTGTTGATTTGTACCTAAAAAAGACAGATGAGTGCTGCCAAAATTATTAATCAGATACGAATGGTATTAAAGCAAATCAAACCATTTGTATCAGATCTTACAGTTCTAACAGATTCAAGATATTTTTGTCCTGGGGGCGGAATTCAAGAGAGAACGAGAACCAAACGGTTCGAAGCTGTTAACCGAACTAAATGATGAGAACCGACTCCATCAGTTTAAAGTTGTTTATCATTCTAATATATTTTATTATTTGATGGTTGTGTTTTTTGTATATCTATCAAACAGTTTTATCAAATTGTACTTTGAAAATGAATGAATGGACTAGCAATTCATCCTCCTTACAGCTTTAGTTATTCTTAGTTCCAAACTTGGATTATCTTACATTTTTCCAAGACATAAATGTTTTCATTACAGACGATGTATCATGTGTCGTGTGACCTGCACATCGTTTGAATATAATATCCCATACGTGGTTAAGTTGCCATGAAAGAGAGATAAACCTGCTCCAAATTCAGTTCTTCAGAAACTTATCACTTAACAGTCAATTTCTTGCAAAGATCTTAACGAAGTGCACATTGAAACATCAGAATCGCTACCAGGTCTCGTGATTTCCATAAACTCAATAAATGTGTAAATGACATGAGCATGTCTGTGTGGATGATGTCCCCTGTAGCTAAATGGACGAGCAAGATATTGAGAGAACAAAATGAAAAGGAATCTGGTATTTGAAAGTTTGCTTTCAAAGATTAAATTCAACTGAACTTAACAATTAATAGGCTATTATTCCTACCTATGTAGATTTTCCTTCTTGCTGTGGCGAAATTAGAGTTTGTACTTTTTTGATATGACATGGAGTCTTTTTCAGATTGATAAGCTGTCAACAGCAACAAACACAAATAGAGTTCATTTTCATGCGGGTTGTATTAAACTTGGAATTTGAGAGATTTATTTGATAAGGTCACATTATTTGCTCCCAATCTGAAGCACTAGGTTCGTATCTATCTCGTATAAATAGTATTAGTGGCTATCTCTTACACCTTAAGCTTCCTCACTCTCCTGATACCCATTTATAACGGTAGTCAATTTACTCAAAACATCGCGAAATATATTTAGCTTCCTCTGAAATCATGCCTTATTTGGGCAAGCCCATCTCCTGAAATAAAGAAAACTTGGATCTGTACCATTTTGAAAATTCTCATTAAATGAAGCTATGTCTACTGAGGTGCCCCTGGCAAGTATGAAAGTATCAAAGATTGAACGAGTTTATAAAGTAGGAGCTACGGAACAAGACCACTTTGGCCATCTCGCCCATGTTGCTCATGTTACCCACCATCTTCTTGATCTCAACTTCCTTATCCATTGTTCCATCATCTTACACACCTTGCCACTGCACACCCACATTCCCAATCTCATGCGTCTCATCCACCATCTCACTCATCTACCTACTACTAGTTACTACTTGCAACTACTTGATGGGGGCTCATGTTTTGTCTCCGTCAGTAAGTGAATAAGCTGACTCCACCAGTCAGAAACGAGAAAAATAATAATATTTTGAATATGTTTGGCCCGACGTTAAAAAGTCCAAAGGCATAAATGTGTCACGATAAGGGAAATAGGAATATCATTTCCACCATCTGATGATTCATCACTATTTCCTTATTCATTTCCTAATTTCAAAGAGACAGAAATTTGGCATTATGTGACGGTAGCCATGAATGTGCCTTGTAACTCGCCATGAGCACATATTTCGTCGTTTCCTTATTAGGGGCGTAACTGGCATGAAGATGCCTAGTTTCAGCCGATAATACCTGCAGCTAAATAGAAGCAATAGCATTGTCAAGTCACGAAGGGTCACACTCCAACCAATCTGTTTCAGCCACTTAACTTTACACATTTCCATTCACTGTCTTGTTATTGTCTTCTGGCCATAAATCTTATTGCCAAAAAAGATTGCTTCTTTGCATGCTGTCTCTTTCAACTGACTGGGGAAGAAATCGATGAGCAAACTTTGTGGCTTCTTTATTCTGATAAGCATTTTATTCCTTTGTCAATTTGAGATTTTACGGTTGATTTTGTGACGATCAATGACAGTTTGAAGAAAAATAAAGCTGTTTGTTTAGTCGAATCCATCATTGGTGGCTTGGCTAAAATGTTGGTTGGATTGGGGCTTTATCACGTTTGGTCATATTTTGCTTCTGCCTCAACTTTCTAAGGGCTGACATCCAGTTATATTTACTGCTTGTTAGCTCATTTTTCCACGCCAGAATCAGCCCGTGAGACATCCTTCACTTCCTTGTACCATTTAATGGGTTACGTACCACTGCAAACAGCACTACTGACATAATCAACGAGATTATAATTTTTATTTGGTGAAAAGCAAAAGAAATATGTTCAAGGTATTGTCATCGTTATAAATTGGCTCAAATCCTTTAATGGCTAATATGAGACAGGCCTCTATTACAAATGAAAAAAGTTACTCTTTATCAGATGGTCCTCAAATAGATCACTACGTAAAACAACTTACAGCTATGTGGTACAATGTAGCCAGAACTAAGAATAGATGTTTTGCAAAACTAATCAAACTAATTTGAACCTTTTGTTTGGCGTCATGTGATCCATTTTCCTGCTGGGTATTTCACTTACAAAGGCCAATGGCTGACAGTTCTTTCGGACATTATTCCTTGTCATTTCCTATCTCTCAGGGTCTGTATCCTGTTATGGGTTAAAGGCTTGCTCAGTTTTGTGTATCAAACAAGAGAAATTTCAAAGTTAAATCTAACTTTCTCAAAGAAGCAGATTTTAAAGTTTGCTTTTTTGCGAAAGGTTTATGTTGTCTTTGCCTAAAAGGGTTTCTTGCTGTAAAACTGGAAACATGGATGGGTTTCTTTTGATTTTAAACTATAAGGTGGATTTGTAATATGTATTTACCGTCAATTTTACCATCTTGTCAAAGTTTAAAAAAAGAATTGCTGTCCCTCACCTCACGTCAAGATTTGTCGTGCTCGCCGTAATAAGACGTACCTTGGGTGTGGTGTTTTCACACATCACACTGTGGGAGGTTCGCTGAATGAGCATAATGCGGTTAATTTCGTCTTAGAAGACAGCCTTATTTGTTTGACCTCCTACACTTTCGCAAATGTACAAAGGCGAAGTTGCAGTTAATGACAAGAGCTATGGCATGAAGGAGCCATTGAAATTTCATTAAGCACAGTGACAGATCCTAGACTGCCTTTTCTTTTGCGGTATTTTATTGTTAGCTGATATACGTTTGCAGAATATTTTATTCTTTTCGCAAGCTAGCAAGAACCAACCTTTTTCTCTTTTGAAGTGATGTTAAAACGTACTAGTCTTACGTTATTGCAAAGTTATCAGTGAGAATATCTTTATCTCAAGGGACAGTTCACAGTGCAAGACAGAAAAGAAACAAGAGATTAGCCTTCGGGTTAAACAGGTTTAGTGAACGTAGATAATGGGGCCTTTACCGTTATTGTTAGACAGGTTTACGTTTTATGCTTCTTCATTTTAATGAAGACACTGGGAATCTATAGGATGTTGAATTCAAACATAAGTACTCTTTTTCAAATTCCACAGATGTCCTCATTTGATCTGACAATTGTATTTCTGAGTAAAGTAAGGAGCCAACTTGTTGATTGAATGTACAATAGACAAGGCTTACGAACGTTGTCTGATTTTCCTTCAATAGTACAATTCAAGTTTTTCGGAAATTGGCTATTAGCTGGCACTGGAAAGTTCCATTCAAGTAAATTTGCTTTGCACATTCCATTAATATTTTCTATTACCATTACAATTAATTGTCCTTCGTATTATCTAGTGTGAATTATCGATCCCAAGAAAAGAACTACAATGTGACATGGCAACATTCTTTTCTGTAGAAAGCCATTTAGAGTGTAAACAATCCTATACTCATGCTGTCAGCGCCAAATAATTATGGACATAAACTGACTTTATTTTTGTTCTGAGAGAGAGTAGACGGCACCATTATCAAACCTATGATCGTAATCCTTCCAAACTTCAACAATTTCCCTTATCTAGATCTATGTTATGTTAAAATGTGCCAATATGACATTACTACACAGTTAGCAGTGAGAATATCTTTATCTCAAAGGGACAGTTCACAGTGCAAAATATACGATAAAGAAATAGACGAAATACAAAAAGTTAGGCAAAATGGCACTCAAAGATAAACTTTTCAAACGTGTTTTGACTCAACACACAGGGCATAATCCTATTCGGCGAATATCGTACAAAACGTGCGAAATAAACATTTACTTTGTAGAATGCATCTGTAAATCAAGTCTGGGATTCTAAACAAGAAGCTAAACAAAAGTACCTTCTTAGTAACTGAATTCAACTACAAGAGACACAGAACATACCGGGTTATTGTGCAGCCAGACGATATATTGATTGCTCTCTTCCGTTCTCTATCATTGATATAGATTGGTTACTGTGTAGATAGTGATGAATAGAATGTTCTTCTATACTTTACATGCTCCACATTTATGCAAGAACTCTGCAGATAAATTTTAGCCCCAAGATGAACAACATCATGAGTGACATTAACTAATGGAAATGGAACTAACTAAATTGAAAGAGTAGAAATCAGAATATAATGTCACATATTGGAGATCAATTCTCTGCATTATTCCTATCATTTGCGTCTTTGCAATTAACGAATCAACTCCCTTGTCCCCAGGATTGTTAAGGTTTTTGTGAATATCTCATTTTGGTGGATTAGCGTAGGTAATTGACGGAAAAAGTCAGTAATGATTCATATTTTTATCAAGGCATATTAATTTCAGCTAAAGACATACTGTCTACGCGGATTAAAAAGTGACGTCGTTGTGAACAGCATTACCGTTTGACATAGGGTAGCATAGCTTTGACACATGAGCCTTTTCTGGACTGTACTGGAGTGGAATTGATTCGTCAACCGAATCATTCCTCGACAAATGTGTTTCCAGGTGGTCAGAAAATTTTTCTCATACCAAAGTAAATGCTCACACTAGTCACAGATGCCAGTCAGAAATATGCCATGTGTACTTGCAAAGCGTTTCGTACAATTTTACGATATTTTTTGCTGGAAGCAGTATACTAGAGCAGTAATTTACAGGTAGAAGAGAGTCCAGGGCACCTCAGACATATGAGGTAGATCATATATGAGATCAAAGAGGTTAATTATGTTTCACAATTGTTGGCCCTCGGCTACTCGTGCTTCACATGTCCCTTACCTTAGACAGACAAGTCTTTTTACCTGAATCTTCTCAAATTAACCTGTTATTTTCAGGTCATGGTATTGTAGGTTGAATTGAACTTATCAATACTTCTGAAAGGGTTGTATTCATTCGGCTATGTAGACACCAAAGAAAATATTGGTCAAAATGATAATAAAAACTTGCAAGATAAAAATCGCAAACGTGAATCAATAGGATATCTAAATTTGTAGTTACCACTCATGAAGAGGACAGCATTGTCCATGTTATGCAAGGATGAGCTCCACTTGCAATTGTCTTAATTTTGTTCACAATTATTTCAACAAAGGGCCTATTTTATCACACTTCACTGAGATTCCTTTCACTTTCACATCCAAGAAAGTTTTACATGGTGACTGAAGCAATCTAGATCTGGTTTTTCGCAATTAATGCAAAGCTGACATACTTTGCTAATATCTTAATCGAAGGCCTCTTCCAGCAGCAAAAAAAGTGACCTCCATGGACTTGATGATAATGTTGATAACTTTGTCAACTCAGAATGAATTGCGAAAAACTCCCAATATAGGGTCGGTGTATTTTGAAAGGCGCCATGAAAATAAAATTCCATCGGTGACTTTTTGGATCCTCATAAAAGTATAGATGAACACAAACTCCAGGATCCAATCAACGGGGCGACTCTACCAGTCATCATTAGTACCAAGCTTTACTTTTCTTGGATGTTTAAGATGCGGCCAAAGTGTCAAACATTATCTTCAAGTATGATTTTGAACTTTGAATGAAATTCTAACCCGCCGGCGCGGTCTTAGTTGCTTCAGACCAAACTTTTCAAGGGCACTTGGTCTGAGTCAACCAAGTCCCATACAAATCAATAGGAACTTGGATGCAAAATTGCCCTAGGACAAAATTGCTTGGATTCATGTCCAAGGTTTTTGCCCGCAAGATCTAGAGCATCAATCAAACGGCAATGGGGTGGAGCACAGGAATGTCACTGCCAATCAGGGGAAGGCCACAGGCAAATGACAAGGAGCATTGCCTAGCAACAAGTCATGGCAGCCGATACAGCAACAAACATGGCCAGCAATCACTGCTCTCTTTGGTGTCTAAAAAGGCAATTTCCGAGGAAACTATCAGTCAGATTTCTCTCAAATTTTGCAGAAACATAGCCAATATTGTAAAGAAGACATCTTGGGTTAGAATAGGATCCACTCCCTTGTAAATTGCCTTGGCTTGGCTTAGACCTGGGGCCTTGTCTTCCCACCTATTCCTCGAGCTAAAGCCCTCGGACTCGGTGGCAAAGACAAGGGCCCTTGGTCTAAGCCAACCAAGCCAATTTACCGGGAGTGGATCCTTAAACACAAGCTATTCATCTGCTACACTAACTTCAGAACAATAAACACTGCTTTGGTTGAAGACTGGGTCAGAATTTTATGTTGTTTCCAGTTCGCTGAAATACCGTTTCATTTGCTTTCCTCACACACTCCAAAAGACATTTGCCTCGCCATAGGTACAATTAGAATGCAACCAGGAGAGATTATCCCCAGCACAGGAAACTGGTGAGAATTAATTGGCCATGTCAATTCTCTTTAGGCTGTCAATTTGTAAAAACATTTAGATTCATGAAACATTTTAAGCTCGGCCTCGCACAATGGTATTCCCTTGACGGTTAAAATTCCTGCGAATGCTTGAGAAGTTTTTATTACTTTATAAATTTGCAACATAATTTGATCCTCCATGTTTCTTTAATGTAGCGTGGAATTAATGCACACGAGCAACCATTTCTTTTGTGATTTTAGTTTTGTACGCACAGTACAATTTGTATAAAATATATTCAATTCACAGTGAAAAATTTTCTTAAATCGTGCCTTGTTTCAACATTGGTACCTTTCGCCGCATCTCATAGAATGGTGTGGTGACAGCCCAAAAAGCCCACGATCCCAGCAAAAATGTGAATCTACGATTCATCAGTAAATACCAAAACCGATCAAGAAATTAAAGGTTCATATTTTATATGGTGACGTCTTTATATTTGGAATGACCAACGCAGATAGTTGAAGCTGATGATGTAACGGATGCATTTATTCTTCTTTAACACGGGAAATATGAGTGTTATTTTGCGATGTCCTTTTTACCACTAAATCAGGTCCAATATCATGCGGTAGAATTTCATTTCTAATTCTCCACCTTCCATGAAGCATAATACTTCAACAAAACTGTTCAGTATCACAAAAACCGAAAAGTGGGTCAATGAAAGATGCAACGCTTGCCATGCGGAGAAGAATAGAATGTCATCGTACGCTATTGTGGAAGCTTTGAAGCTAAGCTGCTACTGTTTAAATCATAAACATCCTGGGATAACGTTCGGAAACTTTACAAAGACTGTTTCAAGTTCCAGATACCATAGAAATGATCCAATCAAAACTGGTCTGTTTTATTCATACAATAATTTGGGACCAAGTAATCCGTCCAAAAAAAGATGCACCCTGCTGTGGTGTTTGCACAAATTAGCCCATAAGTGGAATAACACATCTCGTGTGGACAAACTTGAATGAAAGTGGCCACTCTGGGAGCTGTACCTGGTTTGGTTGAATAGCTCATTGATTTTTCTAGGAGATTTATATTCTAAGCACATGACATGTTGTAAGAGTTATGATTTCCTCTCGCTCAGATTGTTTCTTTATGCATGCATAAGCAATCAATATTTTCCTTATAATTTCTGACAACCATAATATGACTCGCAGCTAATTTGGAAAGCAAACGTTGAACCATTATTGAGACTATTTATAAATTGTGAAGTTACGTTCTTAGGCTTAGTTAATTATGATGAGATGTCGAAAATTCATCCTGAATGGAAGTAAAGTCTTTTGATATATTAATTTATTATATTTTGGTATCATTAATCATTAATTACCTCACAGAACTATTCCAGAAAACAAATTAATTTCTTCTAAATGTCAGATATAAAATGGATTTATCAACATAGATTGCAATTTACGTGTAGAAATCTGTACTGAACTTTCAGTCTTTTAAGCCTCTTTCCTCTGAGACTTTCCATCTTAACGAAAACGTTTTCACTCACTGCGTATCAGATTATGAATATATGACCCAGGACAGTGTTTTCTACAAGTTACAGACTGAGCGGACACAGATGGGTCTTTTCACTTACATCAACATTGAATACATTTTATGAACCATCAATAAGGACCATGTCTCTCACCAAATTGGTACCTTTCACTTTGGTGAGATATCTGCCAGTAGTATGTTAAGATACACTGGCTCAAGCAGCATACAAAGCAGGGATGAACAAAGAAGCACAGCACTGATCTGATAGGACTCAGAGAGATGATCCTATAAACTGATCACTAGGTCCTTCAATCAGAGTATTCCAAGGAATGATCTTATCTATCTTTACATCAGTTTCTTCTTCCCTGCATGTTTCGAATGTTTTTGCATCAATTTACGATGTTGTTTCGTTTGATGCTTAAAATTTGTCCTATTGGTAATATATCGCGTTTTTCAAAAGTAGAATTTACAATTGCCGATCAATGATGCCTCTAATTCTCTACTTTTCATGAGTAACACGAAATATGTAGTAGTTTGGAGCATTTATAAAAACTACAGTAGCAACCTACCCATTCACATTACGAAGCAATACTGACCATGCCCCTCGTCCCTATTTCTGTATTACTAGATCGTTCTAGACTTGCTGATCAGGCTGGTCCAGTTCTAGCTGGGGAGGTCACCTACCTACCTTGCTGGGGAGGGGCGGGTGGAGGCTTGATGGGTCACCTACTTAACTGACTAGTGGAAGGTCACCTATCTATATGGCTGGGGGACGGGCAGGTGTCCCATTGAACAGAATGACAGCCACCTGTCAATACATTGCCTTCCCTCGTACTACGTACATGGTAGATGAAATAACATAACCAGTGAATACTATCGTTTTTCTTTGTTAATTCCACACAAAAGCGCCATCATCCACAGAAACGATATTTGTTGGTTTTAATGGTCAGTGTCTGAAACACAGAAGTAATATATGCCTTGTAGTTGTTTTTGACAGTAATGATTCAGACGATTCACATTCGTAATTTACCTAATAATACTGTGTACAGTTTCATTGACCAACTTGTTGGAGACTGCATATTCCACGTGCCGTGACAGACCTGAAGTTTCTATGCCTAATTATATCTGTAGAACAGGTAACAATGATCATCCAGACAATGGTGAAAATGATAATATCGGAAACTCACACCACGTACTCACACCACTCCAAATCATCTGCATTTGTTATTCATACATAAACTACTCTGCAAAACTTGTTAAAATTTCAATTCATGTCTAAGTACCATCGTAGGGACCTCCAAGTCTGTCGACAGAAGTGAATTGGATCGGTAGCTATCGGGCTTTATACTCCTATGTGAAAACCTGATGGGAACAATTTGTGTAAATCAATTTTCTTTACAGCATCAATTTATAAAACATGCTCCTCTAATAAAATATTTACTGGAGTTCAGCTTAGCTGGGAGGTACAATATGTTCCCGCAATGTTGGAAAAACTTCATTGGTTAGATTTCACGATAAATAAATAATACCAATACTTTGCGCAGACAGAAAAGTGTTTCAAAAGCTAAGAGCAGTCTGCGGGTTACAACTGAACCAAACTTTTGTTCCCTTTACGAGTTAATTTCAACTTCATTTTTAGGCTGCCATAATGGCAATTTTACATGGGATACCCAATATCATATAATCCCTGAAAAAATTATTCCTTCTTTGTGCCCAATATTAATTAAACTATCGTGTTGCGCAATTGTTAACATCAAAGTGCGATCCACCACTGACTCCATAGCTTCCAGAACTTCACATATGTATTGTTTTGTCTGCTCTCTGCTCATCAGTTATTTCAAATCCAGACTAGGTGCCATGTATGGTGGTAATGGATCAGGGACAACAGCTGTGTGGGTCAGCACCTTGCACCTCCTGGACACTTACTGCAGGCAGGGCTTAACCCCCAAATCTCTTACCTCACCGATCATTGTTTCGTACATCCACTGGTTATTTTCACTTTATAATGGATACATATGATCTTCTAGTTTAAATTTATGGGGGTCTATAATCCAACAATTGCATAACTTCTAGTCACCACAGCACTTTTATTCACCTTGGTTTTTGTGAAACTTTCCTCAATTACCTGCTGCAAATGAAAAATTAATTTAAAAAATACATGTCTCAAAGCCATTTTATTAACTGAATGGAACTGTTGTGTAAAGGAAGGTGCCACTGCAAGCACAGTCAATCAAGTTTTCCTATATTTCGTAATTTTCTGCCAAATCATGGTAGAATTCTGCCAGCATTGACATACAATGGTTGTAACATTGAATATCAATGCTGGCAGAATTCTGCCAGGATTTGGCAGAAAATTAGGAAATATAGGAAAACTCGAATGTTGTAAAAAATTACATCACAGTAACTAATTTCTCCAACCTCCTTAAATTTACTTGGTACAAATGAACAAAGCATGAGTCACCCAGCATGTTCAGGAAATTTGATCTTTTGTAAAAGTGTCATTAAATTCTGATCCCATAAGAGTCTCTTTTTGTAGCCTATTCTTAGACCATTTCCTGTTTGAAATCCACAAATATCACATCTATTTCACAGTTCATTGTAAAACTCTTGCGCATTACACCAGAATGAAAGATATGTCTATATTTTCTTGACCTGGTCATTTTTATGACTGGAGAGAGAACAGTCAATTATAACTTCATTCTGTAGGCAATTCTCCTGTAAAACTATCATTTAAACAGATTCGTTTTCATGGGCTTTATCCATGAGTAAAACTGAGAAATTCCTATCACAAAATGTTGTTCTCTTTTGTTTTATCCATTGTACTTTATCACCAATTCAGTTACTACAGGAGTTTATCAGCCACTTTCAGAATCCCCAAATAGTCCAGGTTCTGGACATTTTACCATGGCCATGAGAAAGAGAGAGAGAGGGTTGGAATAGGTATGGGAACAATGAGCAGTGTGACAGGCTGACTCAGAGAGCAACCGACTGTTTAGAAGTAATGTCACAGCCCAATTTCCCCAAGAACACCCTCAGTGAGATAATACTCATGTCATGAATCTTGCAGCTCCCTCAGCTAAATCATCCATCTTATGTCCTCCACTCCACTCCACATGTTTGAAAATGAATACTGACTTTTGCATTACAACGGTTTTCTTGCATTTAGTTGTACAAGGCATGACATCTGTTGCGTTTTTGTTCTTCATTTGACACCCATGAAGTTTTGTATGTACCGAGAGAAAATGGCATGTGCTGCACCCATTGATTCTTGAAAACTGATATGTGGAAAATGAGATTTTTGAATCAACCTGGAAGCCTAAATTTTTCCATAGATAAGGTTTTTGCCTCCATTTCAGCAAGGTACTTGCATCCTTCTCCTGCAGTAAACACTCAATTCTACGTGTCTGAGCTTTATCTATTTTACATGAACCAGTAGAGGCAATAAGATCTACTAATTGACACATTTGACTTGGAATCTACAGAGTTATAGACATCCTCCAATTTTTTTTCGAAATCATCACAACATTTCACCCCTCTCTGTGCATGGATCCTTCTTTGGTGAATAGCTCTTTTGAGTGGCAGTTTCAATGAAGACTAATGAGCTTCTTCATATGAACAGTGTCGATGGAAGGGACGATTTCTTTAGGATTAAAGGTTATTTCAGATGGATTGGCAATAAACTGTCCAGTTGGCGGTCAACTAGTACCTCGAGTGTTTGTGGCTCTGGATTTATGGTCTCAATTGCCCTTAGTGCTTTAAAACTTGAAGTCCCGATGACAATCGTAAATCCTTTACTAAAACAAGATATTTAACTTTCAATAAAAATACAATTACACATTGTTAATGTTGGATGTCATTTTTATGGATGGATATTTAAAATACTGTAATCATGGAACAGACTAACGAAATTCATTGTTGGAACGCAAATCATTCATTTAAAGGCTTCTTTAACTCTAATTTTTACTATAAAATCTGAAATAAATACCCATGGCCAATTGATCAATTATATTTAAAAGAGTATTTTGGCAATGTAAATGCGATTTTATCTACAAATTTACGAAAGCAGTGATCAATCTATGGCACCTAACAGATGTTGTAGTTTCGAAAGCTCGTCTTGTTTTGTGCAATACAAAATCATACTGCGAAATATAATACGCCTGTGTAACATAAGTATCATATGTAGTGTTCGCCAGGCAGCTTAAAATAGGCCGATACCGTCATGACTTGAATGTCCTCTAAGGCACAAATTTCTAAGCCACATTCACCTTTTAATCTCTGGTCTTGTCTTAACTGTCTGATACTGAAACGGCCCGTAACACAGCTTAACTTTAATCTGATTCCAAGTTCCTGCTGAAACACATCCAAAGACATGGCTTTGGAACAGAAACGCTCAAAAGTTAAGTCCGGCGAGACATTTGCCGTAGCAAACTAAACACTCATTGTTTCCATAAATACAAATAGAAAACTCAATCACCAATAGCCTTAACCCAGTAGAAAAGGCAATTCTCGTGTGGGAATTGGTTAGATTTTGATTTTTGAAACATAACGAACCACCCCAGTTGACAGTTGGAAACGTGGCAATCTTTATGTGAAATGATAGGTAAAACTAGTATACAAGAAAAATATTGACACGAAACAAAGATATTCTTCTCCTTGTCTTCTAATTGTCTTGGGAAAATTTCTGACCGCTAGTTGAACACAAATTTCAAAGTTTTCAAAAATAAAAAAATCTATTCTGAGAAAACGTTTTACCTAATTGAAACTATTGCCTGACATTTCTGGCCCGAAGTGATTGATTGGTAAAACGTGTATTCAGGAACAATCTTAAAAGAGGAAATCATAATTCATACAACATGTCATGAGCTCAAAATGCAAATGTGAATAAAATCGATGGCCTTTTGGTTAAAAATAGGCACCACTAAAAAGTGCCAATTTTGACTGAATTAACAAAGGTCGTGTTATTGTCATCAATTTTGCTCAATTACTATTTCAATCAATGCATATATGAAGGATAAAGTAGATTAAAATCGCTTAGATAGTAATAATTAACATCAATATGGACAACAGAGTGCATTCTATCTCCACTGCTTCGTCTCATACACTGAAAATATCCTTTAATTTCAGTTTTCGACGTTATTCCAATACATTAGTGTGAATAAATTTGATCTTTTAACTCTCTTTTCAAAGGCATTTTCTCCCATATTATTATCTGGAGTGTCTTCGTTGAGGTCTCTCCCGCTATCATTATGCACATTTTTTGGAACGTATCCTATGAAACGTTTTCTCATTCTCTTTACAGGTATTGTGCTCACATAGAAAGACCCAAAGACTACGGTCTGTGTATGCTTCCCCGCAATTGCTTGGTATCTGGTTGGTCAAACTGGACAGTACAAAACAGATCATTGGTTACTGGACAGTCTCGTGATACCATGGTCCGGACGCGACGTATTGTGCAGCTACCTCGCGGAACCGGCCGGAAATGTCCGGAAATTAGAGAGGAAAGACCAGCCACTGAGGAAGAGACGAAAGCGACGTGTTTCAGGTAACTGGGTCTACTGTAATCAGTCGATATTCTTAATTTAGCCAAAAAATGTGTCTAGAAACCTTTGCCAACAATATTTATATTCAATATCCTGAGAAAATCAAGATCAAAAACAGCCCTAGCGACGCTTGAATTACAGTCGCCATGGTTAGAAAGGTGTTTCTCATGTGTACGGAAATTAAGAACTCTAACAACAATCTTATAGTGTGTTTGTTCAATAAATCTAACAAATGTGACAGATGAATACGATCTGGATTCCACAATAAATCGCCTTCTTGTTGTTGATAATGGATAATGAGTGAATTCGTCCACATCTCACGGGCGCTGAGGTTGAATACGACCGTCAAGTAGCCAACAAACAAATCATTTAGGCTTCAAGGTGTGTTTCATAGCACCAGTGGAAAAATTACAGTCTTTTCTTTCGGGCAAAATACCATGATAATTTATAAAAATGGCAGTACTTCAAACCCCAACAGTTGCTAATGAAAAGAAATGTCACATCTTACATTTTCCTTGATTGAATTACTCCGAGAACATTGTAAACATATCTGACATAAATTGACAACTTAATCCATAACTCGTTATTTATTTATTGTGTGCGTCTCCCAACTTCCATGAGAACTTTTATTGAGGCTTTTTAAAAATCACATGACAATATAATTTCAATCTTTCGCAATCTTGATTTTTGCTAATTTTCCTAAAATTAGCCCTTTCCTTGCGAGGCACATTTCTGCACATGACGCACGCAAGAATTTGTCATTTCTTTGATGGATTTTTGACACAATAATCAGTGGCAATCTTGATATAATCTAAGTCTTTTCAATTACAAAATTGAATGAGAAATGTGTTAAAGTGGATTATCAGAATTGCACTGACTTGCTGATTGCGACATTTTAAAATGGCAATTTTATCTTTCTTAGAGGATTGTTTATGTGAGATTCGATCATGATAGTTTACTTTTCTGAGCCATATCATTGATTTTTGGCAATCAAGAATCTGTGTTCATTCAATATGTGGAACTCTTTTTTTTTTCAAAGAAGGAGATTATCTTCAGAATTCTTCAATGAGGCTCGCTTTTGTTCAAAGTGAGGCAGTCGCCTGTCGCAATGAAAAATAAAAGCTGAGTTTAAAAAAAACCAGTGAAACAATTCATACGTATTGTGTTTGTTGCAGGTACATGTGGGTCGCTGGGAACTGGTCCGTGTGTAGAACTCAACTAGAGGGCGACACGTGCGGATCCGGAGTACAAACCAGAACTATCCTGTGCGTGCGCACATCAGGTAAGGCAAAGGTATAAGTCTCTGTTTGGGATTTGTTGACAGTACCCGAATTCATTTATTGTTAATTTTTTCGTCAGCTGATAAACGTAAGTTTGTATTTCAAAAGGCAAGCGAACAATCTAGCTGATTCTGACAAGCTTTGTTCAATGTACGAAGTTTGAAATTGAATGGGTTGATGTAGTAGCATTATATTGGCAACTTTGAAATACAGAGTCAGAAATGTCCTGTTGTCTGAACATCCCGTCTCCAAAACTAATAAGCCCCGTGTAGTGCCTGGCAAAGTTAATTTATATCCAGGCTTGTCTGATGGCACACATCGATATTTTAAATGAGAAACGTCACATTGAAATAACTAACAAGAAGCCACAAACTTTATTGTTTTCCACACTAGGTTAGAGACTTCAAAGGTCACCCTCATATAGTACTTCAAGAGATGGACTCTATGCGCTCAGTTCTTGTAAACTTGGCTCAGACAAACCCTGAGTCTATAAACAAAATCAATTATCCGTTTTCTTTAAATCAGCCACACATGCAAAATGGCCATTCATTTTATACGGGCAGGATGAATGCGTTAATTTTGTCGTGAGGCATTAGGATACGGTAAAAAAGTACACCATGTAATGACTCCAATAAAAAGGTGAACGTGGTGGTGTGGATGTTTGCACATCTATTCCAAATGTTTCACTTGTACTACTTTTCCACAAGTTCCTGTCATGGTTAAAAACACTTTGAGAGTTGGTGTTAGTTATGTGCTTTTTGTTCAGTACTTGCTAAAACTAACGGCTAAAAAGTATGACTTGTTCGTACTAAAAAAGGGAGCTGAACTAATTGGTGACTCGGTAAAGTTACCTAAGCAGTTGGATTTGGGTTACGAACAAATGTTTCAGATTATTGATGATTTGTTGTGCACTTTTTTGCATGAATGTTACATCAATATTGAAATAAACATGGGGGAAACTCAGAAAACTTGGAAAAACTCAAAATTGCATTTTAGGTGGAGGGGACTGTTGGTGACCATTTTTCACTGGTTAAGTTTGGATGGCAGCCATTACCAGAAATCACAAAAATGGTAATTATAACTCATAGAGACTTGCAACAGAAATTGAACCCCACTAAATTTGGGTCAATCTTCAATCCATCTTAGATGGCAGCCATTACCAGAAATCACAAAAACGGCAATTATAACTCATAGAGTCAACATTGAGACTTGCAACAAAAATTGAACACCACTAAGTTTGGGTCAATCATGGTGGCTCATAGAAAGTGTGTAAAATTCAAGGGTGGTGCCATGGAATTCCCCCACCCCAGAGTCACCTATGTGTAAGTTTTACACTACCTGATATTTTAGTATTTACTTGTTTCAAAATTATGATCAACCAAAGAAATTGAAAGACATCCGTTGTTCTATCCACGAAATGAAACGAAGCCGTCGACAGGAAACCGACCGAAACTAGTCCTTCTCACCGGTCACTTATATTGATAAAAATTGTTTTGTTCCGGTTGCTTTATTGGACATTCCTGTGGTTTCTATTAACGTGTTCATAAGAGTTGATTGAATTGGCTGTAACTGAGACAAATTCCAGACAGCGACTGGTCTCCGGACAATTACAAAGTTACTTTGAGATCGGTTCAGCCGACACAGCACTGAGTTACATTCGTCTCTTCGAGTAACAACCGTTCAAAACAACATTGAATTTGCCTTTCCAGCCCATGAGACATAAAAAAGTGAATCTCTATGGTACGGATATAGATGATTGTATGCTGTGTATACTGTGACATGAACAAGTTTCTTTGCCAAGGGCGCTTTAAGTAAGTTCGTCATGCTAGTTTGTGTACTGTTTTCTTAATTATGGTAAAACTAAGCAAGAAAAGAAATTGGTTTCTATATCAGAAGAGATACTGAATTTGTCATGTGATAGATGTCTCTATCTTATTTGACACCGAAATAAATCAGCTCATCAATGCATAACTGAAACAAATGGTTTCTATCCTAAGTGACCTCATTCTGTCTGTAGACCTACTATTGACAATTTGCCATAAATATTTAATTTTTGTGCCAAGGTTTGTAAATTAGATCAGGGGTGAAGGCTGATTAGATGTGGATTAGATGCTCACAGACATCTAATTTTCAGGCTCGATGACGTTCAACACGACAGAGTGGCCGTTAAAGGGGTCATCGCGAGAACCAGACACCCACTCACTTCGATCTGTTCCAATCGGAAATGCTAGTCAGCACATTTGAAACGATCTGATACACGCACATAAGCTGTTAACATTGTTTTATTCTAAAGTACTGCCTCAAAATCAAATTAAGTGCCATTTGACGTCAGGTGTCACAGGTTGAATATACCCAAACGATCGCGTGGCAGTCTCTTGTGTGCAATTCAGTCTTGCAAACTACGATAACTACAATGGCAAAAGAATAATGTTGCGTCATTGAACGTTGGCAATTGCTGGCACCCAGATCTAAAAATGATGTCATGGCAGCCAACAAATTCCCAGCAATGACTGCAGCTTAAAGTAGGCCTACTTATCATGAAAGTACCAAGGTATTTCCCAAAATCCTCCGTGACCCCCCCCCCCCCAATCTCAATCCCTTTACTGACTCTAACGAGCCGACAATAATCTTAGACCATAGTTGAACGTGAACGGAGCAACGTATATCCACGTTTCAGTTCGAAATAATTCAAACTACTTGTCGGCGGATACAATGATCCGGGATCTTACCAGTTTCAAATGTTAACACGAGAGAACTGTGCATGCTCTGGAACTATTACGCCTACAGGAATAGGTAAAACACACCGCACGAAAAGAAAAGGTGCACAACTGAAAGTAAAGCGTATCATGCCAGCGACGATTTTAAAAGTTATCTAACCCGGCAATGTGGAATCTGACTCAGGGAAGCAGATTTTGGCACATTTATCCGAGACATGAAAAACAAATGGTTCCCCTGCATGTTGGGCTCATTATGACCGAAGTTTTTATTGACTTTTGGGGAGACTAAAGGGATGTTAAAGCTATTCTTACAAAAGAGTGCACTTTGTTTGAGTAATGGATACCAGATAATTGCATCAATAATGTAAATACTTATTGTAGATATATTCAGTCCATAGTTAATTATCAAGACAATTTGTAGTTGCTTTGAGAGATCTTTTGTTTTCACAAGATGTTTACCCAGAAAGGTCAAGTTATCCATTATATACAAAGGACAATAACAATACAATCACCTGCAACTGTTAAAGTCAGATGTGTTTTATGAAAAACTACCTTTGATGGTCCACCAGAAATCCTGCAGTTTCATGATTCATACAGAAAGCGAGGAAATCTATCTCTCAGATGTTGGCACCACTTTCGAACTAGATGTCCATCGTTCATTAATTACCTGCAATATGGAGTCTGCCAATCGGGAGATGTATACGAACGTCACACTGATTTCCTTTCCAGCATTAAATTCTGTTACCCTTTATTGATATGACTCGCTGAACTGTTCAAAATAATTATTAATGCAATATATTTTTCACACAACCATAAATCAACAGAGTTCATTTCATTCACATACATACCCAAAAATAAACGCACAGAATCACTTATGGTAATTTGTAGGGCAATTTTAATGATCATTTCGGACCGTAGCATTACCGATCATAAAACTTTTTGCAATCACTCCTTTTGTCCGCGAAAGCATTAATCTGATTGACTTCGCTGCAAACAATACTGAGTTTTGAATTGATACACAAACACTGTTCAACTAGTTTTTGTCAAGTGGACAAAGGTGGATGGCCATGAACATTAAGATAGCACAAAAAACTCCAATGTGTATCACGTCTATTAGAAATGGGCTCTAAGTTCGGATTAAGTAGATTGTTCAAAATATTCTGCTAATCTGTGTCGATTGTGGAAGAAAATGAAAAGACTTTATTTGGCACATAAGTGGCTTATTTTTCTTTCGACAGTTATATCATGGCTTATGGCTGGCAGAACTTGCTTACTGGAAATGAACATGTGTCCGTACATGGCATTTTACTTCTGAATGTAGTTCCGCAGTGTTGGTTTTTGAATAGCAGACACAAGACATCAGACAGCGTTTCAGTTATAAAACATTGTCATCCAGACAAATCAGATCCATCAAAGAGTGTCGTCACTGCTCAGTCCACTGTGAAGCTTCCTGTTTAATAATGAACGATTTCACCAATAACTTGTCTACCCAATCATCTGGTCTGAGATAACATTTGTGGACTTTTTTCCCAGTATTTCATGGGCCACAGAGCGGTCGCTATTTCGGCTTTACCAGACTTTGGTTAGTGTGTTGAAGTGTTATTTAAAAGTGTCATCTCTTCTTTCTCGATTGGTTTCTTATCTACCTTGGTCCAAATTTCTTAGGAATGTATCCGATCTGGCCAAGTCAGTTTTTTATGTTGTTCCATTTTACGATATTTTTGTCCTTCCCTTCAGAGGCACAATACAACTGTCATGATTCGTGGCGTTTTTATTGTGGTAATATTTCAGCGAAATTCCCGGAGGTTTAATCTCAGCATCGCATGTTGTAACAAACGACACAAGACAATGCGTCTGCCCCGTGTTCATTCACTCTTCTCTGTCAGCTCATTGCATTCAGCGCCGCTTTCATTGATGCGCCGCAATATATACCAGCAAGTCAAGTATGTAAAACCTCAGTGCAGTAAATAGACGGAACGTCATGCAATCTGGTGATGAGTGAAAAGGTACACAAAAGTTTGATAAAATAGCTTATAGTTTGTTTTGGGATGAAAAATGATTGAAAACCGAGAAAAATTAGGATGATTAATGCGGTTCGAGAATCAAAAGGATAAAGCTGAAACCATTCTTTCGACCATTAATTTTATATATTCAGAGGTGTGTCAAGAATATCATTGTCGTGTATATTTCATGCAATCTCCTACGAAGCATAATCACAATAGTCATAAATCTAAGAGACACTGCAAACAAATTTCAAAAGAGTGACCTGCTTCTGCACAAGGGATTTTTTTTTCAGAGCCACCACGTGGACGTAGTTAATCAGAGAATAGTAAGTTCCTGGATGGTGTTTCCATCTTTTTCTTGTGCCCTATCTTGGAGATCTCAGACCTCCGTTGATGAAAGCCGTTCAAATGATAGAATATAATGCTGCAGCTGCATGATTTCATTCAGATTTAGCAGTTTTACACTTTGTTGTCGAAGAATTTGCCCCTGAATCATAAACTACAGTGTCGTTCACTTCAGTGCAGTTATTTCAACTCTGTTGAAGAAAGATTTATATCACCAATTTATGACTAGTAAATTTTCATCTTTGCATTTGAAAAGGCCCAAGAGATGTAACCAAGATGAGAAAGATCGTGTACACGCAACACCCAGTCATGCACTGGACTTCCTGTCTGTTGATGCCTGACATATATAATCTTAGCCTAATTTAATCTAATCTAAAACAAAAAACTAATCAGGAAAACCTTTTAACAATTCTGAAAGTTAACTTGTTCTTGTTATTGTAATATTGAGAAGCATTAAACTTCATCAACCATCTAACTTTGAACGCAACAACTCCATCGCTTTAACTTGATTAAATGAAACCATTTCACTGGATGTATGACATCATATAAATTTATTATAAAAATCATTACAGTACTATATCTTGGTAATGTGTTTGAAATCCATACTCATTTATTTTATTCACCCGTGACTGACATAGATCTATGTAATTTTATGAAGCTGACCACATTATGGTATTCAAATGTATCAGTATAATCAACATATTGGAACAGTTTTGTAACTTTGAAAATGTTTCCTGGTAATGAATATTTCTATTCGATGATGGAAACAGGAAATAATTATGGTCGGTTGAACTGGACAAAATGATAGAATCTGCTATTGGGAACCATTCTGTCATTTCGGTATGAAATTTTGATAACGTTCTTCATGTAAAATTATTGACTAGTAGCTCAAATAGTCAAAAACATCGAGTTGCTTGTATTCCAGATCAGGTCCCAGTGTCCGACCAGCTGTGTGATCCCCCAACACCGACCCAGGTGAAGCCGTGTGTCGTGCCGTGTCCACAGGACTGCGTGGTTGGGCAATGGTCTGAGTGGGGTACGTGTCTACCGCACAAGTGCAAACTCTCCAGGGGCAAAATGAGCTTAGGTAAGAATCTTTGTCATCTTCTGGGAAATACGTCAATTTAATAACTGACCTCAACCGCATTGAGAACGAAAGTGACAGACGACGCTGTGTATGTCATTGCCCGTGTGTTCAGAAAGAGATTAAAGTAGGTTTCTATGTTTTTAAGATGTAACTAACTGCACAGATAAAAGAACTGGCTGATTCAGACAAAAAAAATTTCATGCTCATTCTTAGGTCACCGAACACGCTCCAGGCCCATAGTGCGAGACGGGGTGCACGGAGGTAAGATATGTCCGCACCTGGAGGAGTTGCAGCCATGTGTATATCCAGCCTGCTACTCTTGGAAAGTCATGCCTTCCAACAAGTGTACCCTTAAATACCCAGACATGCAGTGTGGAGAAGGAATGATGAACAGGACATCGATATGTGTGGGTTTAAATGGGGTATGCAATTTAAATGTTCTTCAGTGAGGACTTAAGAGGTTTACTTATGATTTAAATAGGCTGTTAGGTTCTCAAATATATCCAACTCATTTCTACGTTTCTTCTTCGGTGTTCAACTCAGTTCCTTAAATGTTCTTTTGTCCGAAACACAAGAGGGTCCAGTTGACTTGCAGAAATGTGGGTTTTTTTCTTAACTTTCCTTACGGCTGATGCTCCAGCTAAGTTAATCATGTATGAGTAAATGAGTAAGATAATGTTTATTTTTTACTGACATACCGCCGATGTAAGAGTCATCAAGTGAATCTATCTTTCACCATTTGATTCAATCATGAATACGTTGTGTCGAACCCCGGAATTCAAATTCTAGATAAGGTAGCTCAACTGCTGTGTTAGTACTAAACATATTTGTACCTTGCTACAGGTGGTGGGGTCGTCTCGTTTGTGTTACGATCCTCGTCCGGTGGACAAGGAGCTGTGCTACACACCGTGTGATAACGACTGTGTGACGTCGTCCTGGTCCGCTTGGAGTTCCTGCTCAGCGGACTGCGGCGTGGGGAGACAAGCAGGCTACAGAACCAGGCACAAAACTATACTAGCTCAGGCCAACTCAGGTAAACTACTTCCGAGCAGAATTGTTTTTTTATCTCGAAAACATCGAACACTGCGATGTTTCTAATATGTCGAAGTAAATTTTAAATGTCTCTATACAGGAGGGACTCAGTGTCCGGCGGAGAGAATGCTGGTGGACACGGTGCGGTGTAACGAGTTACCCTGCAACACGTACTGGTGGCAACCGAGTGAATGGAACAACTGCGAGGTGTACTCAGGGACATGTGGCTCCGGGGTCCAACATAGGGATGTTCTCTGTTACAAGGAAGATGGTACCAGAACCAACCTCAAAAGGTAAAAACAAAATACAAATGTGACGACTTCAACAATATATTATAAAAGGATAATAGCCAAGAAGTGTAATTTCTAGAATTTACTCACCAAAGATTTTTTTCACAACAGATGTCCCGCAGAGCTGAGACCAGTTACAATGAGGAATTGCAGTCTACCGTGCCCAAGATCCTGTCGTGTGTCAGCATTTACAGATTGGTCACCCTGTCCCGTTACCTGCTTTTCTGGTGTGTTTCCACAATAACCTTCTCTGAATATTTAGATTTGATTATTTTCCATACAAACATCAGTTATTGAGAATTCTGATAAGGCTATACAAAAATCTTTAAATTGGTATTGCTTAAAAATATTTTTAATCACTACTTTAGAGGAGACTGCTCTCCGTGCGTACCAGGAGAGACGAAGGTTTGTCCTGGATCAGCCTAAACCTGGAGGGAGGATGTGTCCTGAACTGAGAGAGACCAGAGTGTGCAGACATTTGCCTCAGTGTGTGTCTTACCGCTGGGACATGTCTCCCTGGAGCAGATGCATCTTCCCTCATAGCTATGAGAAATGTGGTAGTGGTTACAGAGCCAGAGGTGAGCAAATGTCGGTAATCCATGTCTGAACATATGCCGACAGAAACAAAATGTCAAAGTTGTTCTTTTGTTACGTCTTTTCTTCATAAGGAAGGATATCACATTTCCTAATTAGATGGGAATTCGTTCAGTTTGGTTGAAAGAAATTACCAAAACACATTTATCTGTCCATCCATGAAATAAACGTGGTTGTGGTTGCTGTTTGTAGTTGTGAGATGCATGGACAGGAAGGAAGTCGTGCCAGAGGAGTTCTGTATCCACCAGTTCGGCTTGATGCCTGAAACGACCCAGACGTGCGACGTGACATGCGAGGTGCAGGTCTGCAAGTTCTCTGAATGGTCCGAGTTCAGCGCGTGTCCCAGGCATTGTGGTGGGTACAGGGTCAGGAACAGAACCATGGAAGGTATGATATTCTAACCTTGGCGTTTTCTTGTTGCCAACATAAACCAAAATGTTTTTGAAAATCTGGCAAGTTAATCTTTGTCTGGATGCAAATCACTCTTTTGTTCTTTATTCAATGATTATCATTCTCTTGGCTTAAAACTACCTTGATATTTGTTCCCGAAATATATAATTTAAATTGTCATTCTGAGTGGCGTATCCAGGATTTCCCAGAGTGGGGCCCAAAACCCTAATGGAGCGCTAACCTACTATTTGACAAATTTTCCTGAAACCTGCATGAAAATTGGCCCAGATGAAGAGTGCACATCCCTTGCGCCCCCTAGATCCACCACTGATTCTTTGTCCTCTTTAGAGTCTATGTAACATTTTGCCCAAATGTTGTTACCTTTCTCAGGCTACACCAACCAAATAGCGGAATGCTACGATAAAATGAAGTATCCTCTGACAGAGCGATACCCGTGCCCTTGTACTCACTACACTCCAGCCCCTCTAGACAACTGGTCAGATTGTATGCTGGAAAGTAAAGTCGCTGATGACATCACTGCCACAATCAAACCAAAAGATTACGTCATAAAGGTTCCCAGCAAAGAAGATTACTGTGGAATAGGGCGGAGGATCCAGATTATTGTATGCCAGGGCAGCAACAACAACAACAACGCGTCCGCCGCCATTTGTGGACAAAAAGGTAAGTCTGAACTTCAAATATTACCTCAACTGACTTCGCGGAATGAAAGGTTTTTCTTTTTAAGATCATTTTTAGTTTTCTCTTATGCCATTAAAAGAAATGACAGCAACTTTTGAAGTGGAGTAAGTCCTCCACACATGTTCATCCTCATTGTGTTCGTTCATCGTGGTCAAAACAGAGCTCACTGTAGTTTGCAGGAAACAAATTTTTATGCAAAAGAAAACACAAATCTTGAAACAACAAGGAGATGGCTACGCTGCAAACATGTACATTTGAGAAACATTACCAATATGGAGATTGAAGAGACGATTAATTAGATGTGAAAGGCTTTCTGAAAGCCACCGCAAGAAAACATGATTAAATTTCATTTGTTCGATAATAACTCTCGTAGTTTCAGAAAATAGTCGTTTCCCAGTGAAAGCGAACATTAGTTTCCGATCCAATTTCATTCGATCTATAAGTTCGGTTAAAAAGACTGTTTCAAAGAAATTTACTCGACGGAATACGACTTTTGGGATTGAATAGATTAGTAAGAATATAGTAAATAATAAAAGAAGCAAATAGTGAAGAGAAACAATTGGAAGTTTTAATGACACTGATTTATACACATACAGAATATTTAGTTTGTATGTGTATGTTTTTGTTTTTGTAAGCTGGATAATCCATTCGAATATGAAGTTTTTATTTACCCTGCAGAGTTTATGGAGGAGATGTGTTTCATGCCCTGCCCACAGGACTGTGAGATGTCACCGTGGAGTCCCTGGACCAAGTGTCACGTGGATCATTGTGGAATCGGTTACCAGAACAGATCCAGATATGTAATAGAATCGGAACTGGACGGTGGTCGACAATGTCCCGATCTCTACGAAGGAGAGGTAAAATGCAATCGCTTTGTCTGAAATTGTTTTATATTGTGGAATGATATAAAACTTGCATGACGACAAGGGGTTCCATTTGGGGACATATTCTGTTACTACAACATTGCAGAATTTATCTCCAAAAGCATGGCGTGATTTTTTACGTTTAGGAGAATGAAAAATATTACAACAGTCAAGTGTTGTGACAAATAACTTATTTGCTAGGAGTGTTGGTAGCCATCTGTGACATACCCTGAAGGAAGTTAAATAAATTCTGCCATTTGCGAGGATTACAGTAAATTCTGTCTAAGATTTTAAAATGGTGATCCATGAAAAATATTTGGAAGCATAAATGAATGACCAATACATTTCTCTTAAAAATAATACTGCACAATTATATTTGAAATTAGGGAGAGTCGAGCAATGTTGGATTTTTTCCAGCTTACTGAAGGATGCCTTTGATAATCAGAGATTTCCAGCAAAGTACATGGTTAAAACCACTTCCTGTTGGAATAGATGTAAATATCAGAGCCATCCTTTGGTATACTGCAAAAATTCCAATGTAGCTTGGCTCTCCCTAATATAAAATATAATTGTGCAGTATTATTTTTGAGAGAAATGTATTGGTTATTTATTTTTGCTTCGAAATATTTTCTCATAGACCAGTATTGTAAAACCTTAAACAGAATTTACTGACATTCTCGCAAATGGCAGAATTGACTGAACTTCCTGCACTGTTTTGTCAGTACTAAATATTGAACTGCTTCAGTTCCTTGCCAATTTCTTTTTAATATTTTCCAAATATAGATATCCCAATAAAGGAAAAAGTAGCAAAAAGGGTACAAAATAACATCTTCCTTGATTTATCGGTTTTATAAAAATATCAAAGTCCTCTCTACATCCACTACAACATTTATCAACTTGCATATACTGTTTCTGGACAAAAATAATCTAATACACCAGACAAAAACAGGAGTTCACGACCCTAAAGGAAGTTCTTTATGAAGTTACTTTGTCATCTTGTCAATAGCAAACTCAGTTTACTGTGTAAGTAAAGAACTGTAATCTTTTGATATGTGAACAAAAGTTATGACCTACCATTAAGCAAATTATTACCCATGGCAATACCAGAGAGCACCAGCTTATGGTTGGGTTTAGAGATAAGAAAGGAAGGATCTTTTCTCACGGCTCAGGGGATGCTTTACACAAAGGACTTTTGAGTCATCATCCACTCATTTTACCTAGAATGGCACAATTGCACCTGAAAATAAATCTGATATATCCGTGATAAAAAGGGATTATTAATAAAAGCCAAAATATCATGCAAGCAAAATTACCGCCAGGAGTGAATGAATGAACCATCAGTTTCAGCGGCCTCGTTGGTAACTGGTCTTCTGCTGTTTGTGACACTGTGATCTAACATCAATTATCACATACGTTTGGAGGTCATCTCTCATTAACTAACATCATGTGAAAGACACTGACCATGGCACCGGTTAAATGGGAGGACAATTGATCATTTTGCTTCATTAGGAATAGTTCTAAACTTTGATATGCTGGACAGCCAAGTTTATCGAATAGTAGGTAAGAAGCATTCCACCCAAAGAGCAACAGTTGACTTCCCATCAATTTGTAAACAAAATGGCTGCTTTATTTTGTGGCTTTCACTTGATTTGCATTTCTGGAGCTAAAGACATTTATGTGTAAGTCTTCAGATTTGTAGATCTTTTCCTGTATCCAACTTTTGTCAATAAGACAGTGAGGAATGTCATTAAAACATCAGAAGGAAATGTGCATTGGCATTAAATGTAAGATGTAACGATGTATGGCTCTAAAGGCCTGGCGTTCCTTTGTAGTGAAACTGTGGGGATATTCATTTCACCTTCCATAAACTGCTGCAAGTCATCCAATATTTTCAGCGTGCAGGCCTTCAAATCATTTGTACTTTCTGACTTCAGATGTTATTGTTTTATTCCGTCCTTTTGATAAAACGCAAAATAGAGAAGAAGCTGTATGTTGATTCTCTTACTATTATTATTATTAATAATCATTCCACGTAATTGAGCCCATTCAAAAAAGAAATATATTAAGAAATATATGGTTGAATGAATTCCTACATGATGTTACCTGCCTTCATGGGTTTAAATAATCAGACCAGTATCAAGGGATTTCTGGAAAATCTGAGGAACTACAAAATGTTGGAAATATTACCAGCAACTTATGTGTACACTTGGATTGAGAAGAAACACATGTTCTCTGTGTTGTTGAAACATTTGACTTATGAATAAAAGTCATGTCTTGTCACTTCTTAAAGTGGTTAAAAAGAAGGAAGGCAAATAACCGTGACACCACGAAATTTGAACACTTTTTAATTGCAATTGCTTCAGTTCAGTTTGTGATTGGTGCAGAATTCATGTGTTGCGAAAATGTTGTCTTGATCAAATTTCTCTCTTGTTCGTGTAATCCAAATGATAGCGATTTTGAATTCCTAATGTACTTGTGTTTCGAGTTTGTGTTTCATACTATTTCTTCTGGAACGTTGCCTGCAAAGAGATTTTTTTAAAGAAAGTCAGTGTTGTTTTGTGGATCAACACAGTGTCGTATTGCAAAAACAGGGTTCATTTCAGACGAATTTCTTCCTGCTAATCTTTGAAAGGCACATTTCTTTTCAACGGTATTAAATATCGTGTGTCTTTCACTTTTTGGCTTTGGCATTGAAAATTGTCTTTATGTCTTTATCACCCAATATACTTAGGATTTACTACAAAGAATTCTTAATCTTCATAATTTCGGCAAGAAATGCACACGTGTCATTAGAGAGATTTGTTTTTCTGTAAAATGAATTTCTTTGTTGTTCAAATACCAAATGAGCATTGCTTGAAGTTACTTTGCTGCAACAGTAGAGTCTGTGTAATTGTGGCAAGTTCTTCTCACATAACGCATTGCAATGATGACCACAACGCTGCTCAAATTTCGCCATATTTTCCGAGAGAAAATCAGTCACATTTTCTACTTTATTCTTTAGGGCAACAAAATTTTGTTTTCCTTCCCCATTTTTTATAGTTTGTCATGTTAACATTTCAGGAATATCAGACTCGAGCCTGTCATGTTTCCTGTGACAAGTATTTTTGGATTGCCGAGGAATGGTCCAAGTGTTCTCCTCTGACTTCACTGCAGGAAAACAAGGACAATTGTGGCGCGGGACTTCAGTCCAGAACGGTCAGGTAATTAGGTGCATTATGTTTAAGATTCACTTGCCCACACAAAAATTCTATGATTTTGATAACAGTATATTCTTCCATGTTTATGCTACGAGTAAAAATTTTTTTTAAAAATTGCTAAATCGGCTTGGGCATTTCTCTGTCCGTGCATTTCCATTAAAAATCTTTCTCTTAAAATGTCTTTACGCCTTATGTCTCCAAAACATTAGGTGCATGAAGAGGGTGGGAGAATCTGATGAAGATACACTCGAGCTGGATGAGAGCTACTGTGATTCTGTGTCCAAACCCGCTGATATCAACTACTGTAATGTACCGTGTCCAGGGCAGTGCGTGCTGACAGAGTGGAGTCAATGGAGCAAATGCGATAAAGTACGCTTACCTTAAAATTATTATTCATCACAAGCCCCTACAGGAGTATGCAACATGAATCCTGCACGTTGTAACCGCCACACAGTTTCTGTTTTTACCGCCCGCGTACGTAGTACGACGGGAAGGTACTGTTTTCACAGGCGTGAGTCTGTCTGTCCACAGGGGAGGGGG